>VZTL01044074.1:17639-31537 GCA_013400535.1 Scopus umbretta | reverse complement strand
TGCTACCGCAGAGGTGCTACCACTGTCGCAGAAGCCACCCCTGTACTCCCCTGCCACCCCCCTCCCCCGGGTCCCAAAACCTTGCCGTGCAAAGCCAATACGCTGTGTTAAATTGAGCCGGTATGTAACGGAACACGGAGGTGATGTAGTAGCAATTGGACGGATATGAGGCTCTAATTTCCAATATATGTCTTAGTTTAGAACATGGAAAATGAATTATTCCTGACATAAAATGCTACAGCAAGATACTTAATGCAGTACAGTTATCCCATATCATCTTATGGAGCACGTTATTAAGAGTTGGAGAGGATGTCATGTCTGCTTCTTAGCATTTATGGTGCTTATGAGCTAGAGTAGGGCTACTCATGGTTGTTAGTTTTATCTGATATTCTGCCACCTGCAGTTACCGAATCCTAAGGCACACTGGTTCAGCCTACCATACTTGTCCAGGAGTCTGCGTATTTGAAGTTTGAGCAGGACAAGGAGAAAGGGCTGTCAGGGGTGTGGAATTTTCTTTGTCTCTTGGCTGCTGTGAGCCCCGACACGGTTTGTTTGTGGAAGGGCGGCTGCTACTGCTTCACATTCTTGGCTGTAGAGTCTGAAGTGCTTATGTGGTCTGATTCTGCTTTTGGTCTGGGCCCCGTGTAATACTTACCTGGCAAGGGAGATGTTCTATTCTTCTATAACCCAGCCTGTTTTAATTTGGCTTAGAGAGCCTCTTGTAGATGGACCAAGACAAAGGCATACAGTCATTCCTCTGCCTTCTTGTTCTGCAATGCTGCCGCAGAAATGAAAGGTGATGAAGGACCTACCAGGCGTCGCGGTGAGTCTCAGCCTGTGGCTGCATCCACACTGGTCCTTCTGGCCCTGAAGAGCGCCTGCTCTCCCAGCTGACAATGTGGTTGGCAAGGTAGGAGACAATGGCTCGTGCAATGTGGAAGCACAAGTCCTTTCTTCATCCGGGTGCTGTGCTGCTTGACCCAGTGACGGCAGCCCTTGTGAAAAGCGTACGTAAAACACGCGCTGCCGCTCTGCGGGCAGGTGGAGTGTGTGGAGCTGCCCTGTGAGAATGCACTAACAGGGAGGCGTTCGTGCAGCACAGGCCGTTCTGTGTGATGTCACCCCATGGCATGCGGCATTTTGTCAGAGGGGATAAGGGTCGACTCATTAAGCAGCAAGCATGAAGCAGTTGTCCTGATGGGTGTGCTCCTCTGGCCTGCCCAGCTGAGCAGCAGTGGACTTGCAGCTGTGGGGCCGGCTGGTGGAGGTGAGGGCCTCCTGCTCGGCGGGCGGCGGTGGCCTGTGCCCCCAGCGGTCCCTGTGGCATGGACAGGCTTGGCTGGCCCCATCGCTCCAGCGGCTCTCCCCTGTGATGCCCTCTTGAGGAAGGAGGGCTGGTCTGCCTTTCCTGTTCATAGGGTGTCATGGCTGAGAAGAGCTGCTGGGCGGGAGCTGTGTGAGGAGGGGGCTGGTGGCCGAGGGAGGAGCTGTTTGGCTCGGTGGTGGGTAGGGGGGTTACTCCAAAACCCTCACCTGGCGCCCAAGGAGGCAGAAGAAGAGGGACAGGAGTCTCAGCACAGAAGCATTAGTAACTGCCTTTTTCCAGCCAAGTGGTGTTGCCTAAAGTTTTCAGGCAAAACAAAAAGCAGAATGACATTGCATAGCATTTCTAGGGTCTCTAATGCTTGGGAAGTCCATGGTTTGTGAGGATCATTCTTCAGTCAAAGGAGGGTGGGCCTAGTTCTCTCCTGACAGTTGTACACTTATTCTGTGTCCTGGCTTTGCCTGGCATAGAGTAACTTTTCTTCTTAGCAGCTGGCATAGTGCTACATTTTGGATTTAGTATGAGAATAATGTTGATAACCACTGATGTTTCAGTTGTTGCTGAGCAGTGCTGACACTAGTCAAGGACTTTTCAGCTTCCTATGCTCTGCCAGGGGCACAAGGAGCTGGGAGGGGGCACAGCCAGGACAGCTGACCCAAACTGGCCAAAGGGCTATTCCATACCATGCGGCATCATGCTCAGTATAGAAACTGGGGGGACTTGGCCAGAGGGCAGTCATTGCTGCTCGGGGACGGGCTGGGCATCAGTCAGTGGGTGGTGAGCAATTGCATTGTGCATCAATTGTTTTGTGCATTATGATGATTGTTCTTTCCCCTTCCTTTTCTGTCCCATGAAACTGTCTTTATCTCAACCCAGGAATTTTACTTTTTTTTTTCTCCTTTCAGATTCTCTCCCCCATCCCACTGGGAGGGGGAGAGTAAGCAAAGGGCTGTGTGGTATTTAGCTGCCTGCCGGGTTAAGCCACAACACCCCGTTAACTTCAAGGGAGTTGCTCCTGTTAGTTGTGAATGTTGAATCAGGCCCAAGAGCTTGGTTTTATACTTGTAACTTTTTGTTGCCTTTTTTTTTAGTTTTTATGAGCCTACATATGTAAAGCCCATGCTTATCTCTTTTAAATAAAACTGAAAATTTTGCAGGATGGCTAAATCCATGTTTTTGTGCATTTTGTTTTTTTCTCACATACCTTTTATTGAAAGCTTGCAGAAAAATTTTAATGTGTTCTCTAAGGAAAGTGACTAAAATTGATTGTCTTGTAATCGTGAGACTGACAATATATTTATTTGTTGTGTGCTTAGGAGTTGTTGGGGAATATTTCTTTTTTTTGCCTGCTATTCAGTCTAAGTTTGATTTGCAATTATTTTGAAATGGTCATCTCTCTACTGCAATACTGTGAAAAGAAGCTGGCTGATAAAGCAGGTATGGATTTTTGGTGGTTTTGTTTATCTGCCTTGAGGTCAGCAGAGAGAAATTACACATGAAGGAAAAGAAATTGTGGAGCTGCAGTCACATTTTCTCAGTAGGCTCATTCTGTTTTTTTGGAAAAGCTGTTCTAAACCATTAGCTCAGTTGAAAATTACTGAGCATTAGCGCTATACTGTTCTCTTTGAAGCTGATAGCGATTCTACCATCAGTGTGAATATGGGAGAGGAGTGTGAAGATCTCGCCCTGACAGAGTGAAAGCAGCAAAAGGAAGTCATTGGGAGTCCTACCAGTCTTCTGGCAAGAATAAACGGATTTTGTGATACGTAATTATATATAATTTGGAATTGGTGAACCGATTTGTGTGGGGTGTTGTGTGAATAGACTGTTAATGATGCTGCACCATGGAGGATTCTGGTCTGTGAAGATGATGTATAACAAGAGGGTAGGGTGAGACAGAGGAAGTACGTTTTTCCTCCTGATGTTGGAACAGGGTTTCTAAGATAGCCTTGTACATTGAAGTTCTTGGAAGATGTCTTACCTGTGACTTGTCTCTGAAGAGTAAAAGCCCTGCTTTGCACATAAGCAGGTGTTGTCTTCCTGAGGTCTGAAAGCACAGAATCATTTTGTATGGTATGTAGAAACTAAGGGACAAATCCTTAGCTGCAAATTACTGTTGCTCCATTACAGCCAGTGGAGCGCTGCAGATTGAGTCAGGTGAGGGATGCTAACAGTCGTCTCCCCCGATGTCATGTGTACAGGCTTAGAGGCAGAAACAACTTTATTCTGAGGGGCTTTCCTCAAAACCAAAAGCTATTCTTGCTCCTCACTCCACCAGCTCCAGAATGTGAATGTCATCTGGCCAAACGCCCAGGACTAAACACAGTGCTCTAAACATGGTCTCACAAGTGGCTTGTAAAGGAAAAGAAAAAACAAAAACTTTTTGGACTTTTAAATGGTTCTCTTAGTTTTTTTGCATCCAAAATGATGTTTTTGGCTTCTACTTTATACTTGCTGAATACAAATCTGTGCTTTCCAGTAATTAACTCCAGGGCTCTTTGACCCTGACTTTGTTGAAACATACTTCCAACATGAAAATAACCCGAAGTCTTACTGGTTTTCTTTTCACGCATGGCGTGTATTACATATGCTGGCATTCCCTTCCTTAACGTGCTTGCAGATCTGCAGCCTTGTCTTCCTCTTAATCCTTTGCTTAATAGTTTCTCTTAATGGATGATGCTTTTTGAGCTTATGCCAAAATACATATTTAAATACATCAGAGAATGAATGCATGGAAAGCGATGGAAATACTTGCTTGACTAACTTGACTGTGTTCCTCAGTGAGCTTACTGGTTCTGGTGAAGAATCAGGGCTGTGGAGCAGGTGAGGATGGCAGAAGGCAGGGTCTGAATGGGTGATCAGAGCAGCACACTGAGTCAGTACGTGGCGAAATGTTATTTACCATACAAGAGTACACTCTTTTATCTTCCTGCCCTGCAGATGCCTGGTTAGGTGCTTAAGGCAAAAGCCAAATGCTCTGGCATGGGGTGGTTTCTCCTGTGTGAAGCAATGGACGGAACTGCCAGCTGTTGTTTTCTAGCTCGACCTGGGCCAATGTGGCAAGGTGCTGCCTTTTACTCGAGCTTCATGCTGGTTATGTAAGTGAACCTTGTGATAACTTCAACTTAGAAATTAAATAAGTCCCTGACTGAGGTCTGGGTATGCCTGCTGCCAGTTTTGGATCTGCTTGTGTGGGAAACTGCTCACCACTTTTAGCAAACAAGTTAAGTTTTCAAACTGAATTTCTTGATATTTTTTTTTTCTTAAATACAACCACAAAACAAAACCATAACCTTCACAAAAATAAGTATGCATCCTTTTGCCAGCTGGGGCCTCGGCATGCTTTATGATGCATAACTTGCTGAGACTGTAATTTCTTAGGAAAGCAGTTAGATATTGGCAACTATGAGATGCCAACGCTCAGTAAACTGTTGTGATAAGCTATTTTAGCTGCAGCTGGGTATTTAAAAAGAAATAATTTCTTCACAACGTTCACCATAGTTAATGCAAGATGAAAAAGAATCATAATTTGAACACTTTAGCTTTGACTGTCCAGGAACCTTCAGGGTGCTCCAGGTTATTTAAACTGCGTCTGCCTGTGTGCAGACAGCTGTGACCCCGGCTTTGTACATAGGCTTTACTAGTGATACACTAGCATCTGTCTAGAGGCAGCTGTTTAAAAGGGTGGTTGTTTTGGAAGATGACGAGAGTTCAGTTTTGGGAGGTGTGAGTAGAAAATGTGAATTTTCAGTCCTGTGATTTTTACTGCTAGTAATTTGAACTTGATTGACTTAAATAGTAGCTGCGGTAAAACTCATATCCTGAAGTGTTTCTCTGAATGTGTGTTGGTCCTGGGAGTTCCTGCTGAAGTCTTTGTTAACTGCTTTTCAATAATTGAAATTTTAGAAAATTATCTTTAGGCCATGAGTAAACTTTTCTGCTAGTTAAATGTCGGATGTGTAAAACTCTTTAGTTAAGTCAATTACAAATGTGGGTCAAGAGTCTACTTTAGCCCCTCTCCCATGTCCCAGAAAGGTGTCATCTCTGCCTGCCCTGCCATGTGAAAAATAAACTGTGGCTCTCCTTTAAAATGGGGTAGAATCCAGTGCAATAAAAACAGTGAACACAAGTTATTGCACAGCAGCAATGTTTGAGTCTTACCAACTTGTCATGAGGAGTTACGCAGAAAGCTTCAGTTCTAACTTGTATCTGTGGTCTTCATTTTATGTAGTATATACTTCTTTGCAAACTGCGTTGCTTGGAATTTTTGGCTTATTTGATCAGATGAAAAAAAAAAAAGATTCACCATCAAGTGAGCAGCTAGCTTTCCTTTGGTTAATTCAAATTTTCTATTTAGTGGTTCCATAAAAATTCTTAATTCATGTTTGTTGCACCAATAAATGAACAGCTCATCCATTTTGGCAGGAATTCCCTACAAAGATATACTTAGCATTTGTTTTGCAGTATGACACTTAAAATATTTTAACTTTATCACAATTTTTTTTTCTAGAAGGTATGATCTGCTAAGATAAATATTTGGGTTGTTCTAGTGTGGATTCATTTTTGATGTCTATATGAAAAACATTATTTCATCCCTTGGTATTTCACGAATGACGGGGCATATGTTAGCTATCGCTCATAGGGTATTTCCCATATGGTAACAACAGCTCTGGAAAGCTGGAGAAGTGTTGTAGCTCTGTTGTGAGTGTCTTGTTCCTTGCTGAAGATCGTGCACTAGCGTGTGCACACCCTTTTGGCAGACATACCGGGCATCTTCCTTTACTGCTGGTAGTCTTCTGCTTGCCATGCCATAGTCTAGACCTGAGAACCATTGCATTTACTGCTCTACAGTGAGCTGGAGGTTTATTTCTTTTTCTTTTTTTAGTATCACAGCCTGAGAGCTATGTCTAAATTCAACCTTTTATTTAAGGTTTATTTCAGGCCAAGGAATACATAATACTGTTTCAACTTCACTGATGCTCTGTGTGTTGCTTTTACAGTGTTCTGTGATTTGCTTAGCATTTAAAGCTGATTTACGTGTTTAAAGAACAAGCAGTAGGTGATAGTTGTCTTTCAATAGTTACTAATAATGTTCTAATAATGGCTAGAACATTATTAGTTCTAATGTTGACCACCTAATAACAACGTTCCTGGCAGTCTTTCAGTCACACCGCTGGAGTGTAGAATGTAAAACTAGGGAAGAGTCTTGGGCCTTGGGATAAGCAGAATAGTACGTTTAACTGAGGATTGCTGGACGGAGACACTAACTTGGAAGTAGTGAACTGAAGAAAGTAGTCTTAATATCAACACGTTGTTTCATACCACCTTTTTCTGCACAGACAAAGGCATGTGTTTATCGGTGTAGTTAAAACTCGTGCTAGGTGACAATGCATCAGTTGTGATGGGAGGAATCCCTGAGTGTTTATTTTGTTGGGCCTTCCAGTTCCCACGCGCGGGTGGACGTCGTGTTCCCTGCGCAGTTCTGTCTGTGGGGACGTCTCCTTTCCGGGCAGGGACAAGCTTGTAACGCTGGTTACAAGTGTTTCCTCTGTGTCGAGGTGGAGCGTGCCCTTCGAGCCCGACAGAATGGGAAGATAGCCTTTATTTTGCTAGCAGAAATCTTCATTTGGAACGTTTTACTGGAATCTAGTGCTTTAAAGGACAAAAGACTTAAGAAGGGTAGAGCATGGGCTCAGCACGTGTTCCGTAAGCTTTCCATTCAGCAAGATGTTTATATATGTATAATTTTAGCTATGAATGGTCCATCAGTTTTTCTCTGTGCTTTTCCTAACTGATGCACTTTGTTAAATGAATGCTAGCGCAGCATAGGCAAAGAGATCACGTTTAACTCTTGAAACTATGGTAAAGGTCCTGAGAAAAATAAAACACCAAGCCTAGCAACTTAAAGGTTGTATACGCTATCCCTGACATCTGTAAAGCTCTATTTAGTCTGAACGTACGATCTCCAAAGAAAGATAGCTCATGTAAAGTTTTGGCAAAGTTCTTCAAGTAAGATGCCTGTTGTGTGACTCCTTCAGCATTTTATGGAATCCTTTGCTTTTATTCATCCACTGACTGGTGGCTAGCATAGAAAGCTGTTTGTCAGTTGAAAGCTTTTTGTCTCAAGTTTGCCAGCTTTTACTTGAAGGCAATATGGTTATTTGCTTGGCTACTTAAACCCATTTCTAGGCTAGCGTCTTTTCCCTGCCTTTCAAACAGTCATTAACCCTAGCAAGGCCTTTATACCTTTCTCTTTCAGATCCAGTTCAGCAAAGTACCTGGAGTCAATGCTACTCTAGTGTCTTGAGTCTGTGTTGGCTAATTCCCAGTGGCATGCAAGATGATCATCATTTAAACACCGTGCCTCCCAAGGCTACACGTAAATGTCTTGGGTTGTTGGAAAGTGGCTAAGTTACCATTTCCAGGGGCAGTCTCTTAAGTTTCAGCCTTGGTGGTCATGAAATGGCAAATTAAACTCTTACTGTTCCAGGTCTGAATACGATGCAATTGTAGGGTAGGTATGTTTCTGTTTGAATTTTCGCATTTGAGGGGATTGGTGAGAGATTGTGGCAAGCTGCTAAGAAGCATGGCAGCTGTTTGAAGGTGCTTGTGGGCTTGGAATGCGTTTGTGATCAAGAGATTAACGAGCAGAAGTTGTCAAAGTTCACTGAATGTACAGGCTTCAAATGGGCAGCTATTGCTGCTGAATTCTGCAGTGCTGGTAGCATGGGGTGGTCGGTGTTTGGTGCTGTACCAAGAAGCAAAGGTCAAAAGCTTAGGTTGCCGTGTCACTGGCAGATTGGGCAAAGTGCGGAGAGAGAAGTGGAACTGCAGAGTAAAAAGTGATTTAGATGTTTTTAAAATGGGATTACAATCTGGGTCTCTTTCTGCTATGCATTGCTGAACAATATATTCCCTGGACAGGAGAGGGACCACTGCAGAATATAACTTTTGCCTGAAGGGGGGGGGGGAAGTGGTTCTAGCCCTTCAAGCTAAGAATAAGTGTTGGAAATATGAGCTGAATGCAGTCAGACCGGCAGCTGACAGCAGGTGCCTCTGGTACGCTTTGGGCTGTAAAGGCAAGTGCAAGAGCTTTGTTCCCGCTTGAACCCTGTAGCAGCATTAAGAAGTGCAGCTGACTGTAATGGGCCCTCTGGGCTGGTGAGGAGGGAATTGGAGGAGAGGACCCAGCCATCCCCCTAGGCTTATGCTTTCCTGGTTGTCAAGGGGTACTCAGCATCAAATGCCAGCTAATTGCTTGGGGGGGTTGGCCTCAGCAGGGTCTTTCTGGGCAGCTCCAGTTGTCCTGCGTGCAGGCCTTGGGAGAAATAATGGAGTATGCTTGATTTCTGTCTTTAGGAGGAAGCTGATACCAGCTCCTTTATGGGTATTGTTCTTGCTCACCTTGTCCAGTAGGGGTTGGGGCAGGACTTTGTGAGTAGGAGGAAACAGAGGACAATGATCCTGCCCACATGAGGTCATGGTCCACAAACTGTGAAAGAAGGATGTTTGTTTATTCTTTGATTTGCCTTTTGGTGGTATGGTTTTGGAAGGAAGGCAGAATGGAAAAGAAAGAATGAGTTTCAGGGGTGAACTGAGTTCCCCTAGCTCAGTCACAGCAGGTCAAGTTACTCAAGAGATTTGTGACTCCCCGGAGACATGGGTTTGTGTTTGTGCAGGGGGTACATCATAGCTGAGGTACAGAAGAATAGTGAGAAATTAACTTGTTGGTGTTTATTTTAAAAGTGGTTGATAGACTTTGAAGGGTTTTTTTCATGTTGCTGAAATTATACAAAGAGGCTGTATAAAAATAACTGGCACCAGATGTAGAAGCAATAAAATAATGCTGTGTTAAGTCTTGAAACTGTGGTATGTAACCACAAGAACTATTTTCGCCCATTGGCAGCTTTCTCTTTATTATCTACAGTAAGAGAATGATGGAATTTGTTAGCTGTTAAACAACTTAATTTTTCATTTGTAAAAGGACCAAGTAAACCTGTATCCCAGTATGCTTAGTCCCAGCTCCCCATTCACAATGATTGCCAATGTTTGTTGCTGGCATTAATGGGAATCTTCTGGTACCAGTATGTCAGTAAGACATAAACCTAGAAAATACCTTGTCATCTGAATGCTGCCTCACTTTCTTGGTTCGATCGCATGTGATTCAGATCAGAAAGAAAAAAAATTGACACTAACAAACTCATTATCTGACCTGTGTACATAACATAACCCCCTGATGCAGTAAACGTGTGGAGTCACCCATATGTTTTACTTCAGTAGTCTGCTGTTGTCAGTACTTTGACCCAGTTTCACCATTTCAACAAATGAGGCTTATTTTCTTCTAAAACACTTATTTCGAAACACTTTGTCCCAGGCGAGAGGAGAGAGAAAACAAATTGTTTACACAAGCAAGCTAATAGTCAAGAATTAAACACCCACACTTCCTTCTTCAGGAGTTCTTCTGCTAGTAGGTTCTATGAACTCATAAATCCAGTGAGGAAAGAGAAACTTTTAGTAGTAATCAAATTTGTCTTTATGCGACTGCTGAGGAAGCAAAGTTTGTTGATGATGATATTCCATATACCACTGGGGCATCAAAAATTGGTTGGACAGAAAATGGAAAACTGCTTATCCCAAAATCTAGCGGGGGGGGGGAGGACCTTCTTTCTTCCTTGTCTGGATGAAGACAGCCAGGGAGAGCCTTTAAGCCTTTCTCTTTACTGTAAGACCCAGATGGTGGCTGTAGCATCAATACTCCCTCTTTATATGTGGGAGTGTGTATGTCCTGGTCTTTTGAGGGACTTGAGGAAAGAAGCAGACAGGTGAGTTATTGGAGTGATGATCTTGGACCACCTTCTCAAATATGAATGTGACATTGGAAGAAAGAGGGAGAGATGAGAAGGCTGCTCAAACCTGTGTAAAATGCCAGATCCTGGAGATGTATTTCACATTGTATGACATCTCTTTCAGGGATCCTTATGTAGACGGCTATGGAGAATGGGTAGAAAAGAAGAGCTTTAGTAGGATGTAGAAAATAGTGAAAACCACAAGATGTGAAGAGAATTGGGTTGGTGAGTGGAAAACTTATAAGTACAGGGAAGAAAGCTGGCAAAGTCATGGGGTTTCATCCCCAGGGGTTCAGCTGCAAGAGCGAGAGCAAGTTGGGTGTAGAGGCTGGTGTAGGAGAGACTGGGGCTGCTCAGGATAAGGGGAGTGAGAGAGGAGAGCTAGTGATGGACAACCTGATGGAAAAAGGGAGGAGGGCCAGGAAGGCAGCAGTGGCCCTTGCATTGTTGATGAATTGCAAGTCAGCAGTGACAGAAGAAGGAACGTTAAGATGATGGAGGTATCCAAGATGGTTATCAGAGGGGAAAAAGTTACAGGGAGAGGTCAGAGGAAACAATTGTCTACTGAAGGAGGATCGAGAAGAGCAACATGAGGACAGGAAGTATGACCCGTGTTTACATGACTTGGAAGTTACACAGATTGAGACCAAAGCCAGGAAGCTTGGTTGAGGCTAACATTGTCAGTCCCATGGTGTATATATGAAAAAAGGAAGAGGAGTGGAATTAACTTGGGAGAGATATTTCAACAGCCTGCAGCTTTGAATTTCCTGGGTTTCATTGGTGTGTGTCGTAACCTTTTTGTTTTCACTATGTATTTTTTTTCCCATAAAGAAATAGGACGGAAGAAGAAATGATAAACAGGGTTTATCAGAATAGTATGTCATGTTTGGCTTCTTTAATTTATTTGGTGAAAGTATAATTAGAAATTAAATTGTAGATTCTAAATATTTGAGTATTTGAAACCCTCTTGTCCCTCAAGAAGAATCTCCTAAGTTAATCCTCCCAGCCCCCCAAATAAGAAGCAGTTCAATTATATGAAAAAAGGATAATTAAAATAATATTTCAGAGCATAGTTGGTCAAAGTTGTGGGTGAATGTTCTCATAAAACAACCACTCTCTATAACCAGTCTTACAGTCTTCATCCTTGTGGGAGAAATGTACAGGTGCCTCCGATGATTTCTGAGGATTTAAACTTCCTTCCTAATTTTTCCAAATAGATCATGTAGGAGCAATACCTTGTATTATGTCATCTGCAGACTTTGTTCTGAAGAACTGTTAGATTGCCCTATTTTTGCCACCTGCCCCCCGCCTCCAACAGATCCTCAAACAGGCAAGAAATAAAGACTGTTCAAATTAAGTTTTTTTTTCTGGTGTGGTTTTTTTCCCTGGGGGGAAGGAGCTTGTTGGTTGGTTTGGTTTGTTGGGGGTTTTTTTGGTGTGTCGTGTGTGGATTTTTGTGTTTGGTTTTTGTGGTTTTTTTTTCTTTAAACTCCTAGTAACATTATGAAATAAGTCTAGGCATTTCATCTCCTATGTTGTGTATATGGCCTAGCTGAACGGACAATGAAGAACACTTCTTTGGTGATTATCCTGCCTGCTGTGTTGGCACGCTTGTACGACAGTGAACTGACTCACGGACATGGCTTGGTCTGTTTTTTCCACTCTTTATAGTCAAAGTGTGGCTCAGGAACAAATTACATATCCTGAGCTTGATGGTAGCTTTCCCTCTACATAATACAGGTTAGCAGCACTGTGTAGTAGCAGCACAGAAGGTCTGAAGGCCTCTAGTGAGGCAAACCCAGTTCACCAATCTGTCTCTCTAAAGCCAAGACAAGTGGTGATGCAAGCTTTCTACATCGAGTAGCTTATCTGTTTGTGGCTAGGGGATCCTAACTAGGTTAGTTCAGTGAAAACTCTCTCTGTTACAGGCATAAGCGTTTTGCTCTCTGGTATATTTACATGGGAGGCCTTTGTATGGAGAGCAATAAGTTTGGTTTAATTAAGTGAAAGATTTTCTTGCAGTCTTTTCTGTGCACAAAATAAATAGCTCAAGACGTGCACTGTTCTTTTAAAGTTTTTCTAGTGAAAATACTTTCTTTTGTTCATTGAGAAATAGATCTTTTACTTGGTACTCAACTTCATGGTTTGCTGTGTTTGTGTACTGATTCTACACGAAGAGTTGGTTTTGGAATTGTGCTACAAAAAGTGGTGCTTAAAGCAGTCGGTTCTGCAAAAATAAGTAGTGGGTGCTGAGTGAATAAAGCAGCAATCTGTCTTCAATGTCTGTGTGTCTATGATGCACAGTCTTGGCAAAAAAAAAAAAAGGGGGGGGGGCTCCAGAAGTCAGCCAGTCCAGCCCTCCTTCCAGTCAGATCAGGGTGCTCAGGACCTTGGCCCACTGCGTTTTCAGTACCTCCAAAGATGGAGACAGACACCTCAGCCTCTCTGGGACCTGAAAAGAGGTTGTGCAAGTGCAGAATACTATAAATAGCGTGCTGGACTCTGCAGAGAAGTTGTGCTTCTGTTACCAGACTAAGAAAATAGGTAAAATTAATACCTGGCTTTTGTTTGTAAGTCTCTGAGATATTTCAGCAGCATGTGAGGAGTTTGAGATTGAAATTATCTAAAGAAAAGAACACTGTGTGTGGGAATTAGAGTCCAATGTAAGAGGAGGCAGGTGAGCACTGTGACATTTCATATGTTTTGCAAGGTTTCAAATTGCCCAATGAATTTAAGCTACCAGAAGTCGATTTGTGTTTAAAAACAGTTGTCATAAGCATGGGAGCATCAGCTGCATCGTTCTGGCTTTTATGCGTGGCTGGCCTGGCTTATTCTGTTGAATTTGAAAAGGTTTGTTATGTACCTGCTAGTCTTTCTGAAGAGCATCTTTGTGGTTTAATGGAAGAACTGGCAAATGTTAACTTCAGCTAGGGTGGCTTTTGTCCCTAGGCCTTTCCTGTAGCCAGGGATGGGAGAGGCAGGTTTAGGGGACCCCTCTGTTAAGTGTTCTGTGTCGTCCTCTCCAGAGTTACCCTTTCTGCACTGAATGAGGGGCACCCAGGAGAGGTTGACTCCCTCTGAAATAAAGGTAGTTCTTGTTGTTGTCTACTGGTGCAATATAAAACTCTGCAAACAAGGAAAAGTAGAGCGTGTCTGGGATTAATCCATCAGAGGAAAGACCCACAAACTCTGGCAAATAAACGGCAAACTACAAGGCATCTTTCCCTGTCTAGTACTGAATTTATCATTGCTTAACCATTAGGTAAAGATACCTTGTATGCAAGAACCCTCTTGCCATAGTATGGATGTAGGTTCAAGTTTGGTCTGCTGTATTACGGTTGTTGCAGGATTTATTTTCCTGTATATTACAGATTCACAGAATGGTGGTAATGGAGAATATTGATCATGAAGTAGTCCTAAAAATTTACAGATCTGGAGAACAGAGAAATACCACATAATAGTCTTAAGAATGTTGGTGTATATTTTGGCACTTAAAAATGTAGGTGAAGGTATTCCTTTCCTTCCATCAGGTTGTTTATTTTAGGAGGAAAATCTTATTTATACTTTTTTCCCTGTCTTCTGAAGTTTTGCATATCTGCAGATGCGGTGCATACATTTAATAAACAATGACATCTACTTCAGGTGTTGATTTTCAAAGGCATGCTGCAGTGTCCTTACCTGGCTTTCAGTAGTCAGTACACCTGTATGTTGGTGTGTGTCTGTCCCCA
>VZTL01044074.1:0-17630 GCA_013400535.1 Scopus umbretta | reverse complement strand
CCCGCCCAAACATGGCAAAATAGAAATTATGGTGTATTTCAGTAATTGTTAGGTGCAAAAGAGTAAATTGTAGAAAAAGATGCTGTCCTAGGTGCAGCTATCTAATACCAGAGTGTCTAATCACTTAACCCTAGATCATGGGAACAGTTGAGTGGATAGAAGTGTTTAATCTATTGAACTGGCAGTAGGTTAGGTCTGTGCTTCCCCCTTGCTGCATGGAGGAATGTTATCTCTGGCAGTGGTACGGTCAGAGCTTTGCTTGGTGTCTCTGTCGGGCAAGAAGGCAGGAGTTATGACATGAATGATGAAACCCTCATCCTTCTCTGGGCTTCATGGTACAGGAGGCAAGGATGCTTTTCCCAGGTGCCTAAAATAACCCACAGTCAAGTGCAGCAGGTGGTTATCTTGTGCATCTCCACCTAGATGCAGGTGCTGTAACCCATTGCTCTCTGCATTTGACTTAGTGCTTTATTACGAATTCTGACGCTTTTCCAGACCTTGAAGCTATATTGTAATTCAAGCAATTACCTTTTCTTGCTTCTTCCAGGAACTGCAGCTCAATGTTAAATGTTTTCTGAGAGGTTTGAAAACCCATTTCTGAATGTTTTCACTTCTATTATTCACTGGTTTTGGCAGGAATAACAAATGGAAAGTAGTGAAATACTGCAAGAAATTCTTGTTTTGTGAGATATCCAGGCCGGGAAATTTGGGAAGAATATGAACCTTCTGAAAGGTTATCCAAATCAAAGCCAATCTTATAAATGTATTTCTCTGACACGTCTAGAGGCAAAACAAGACATGAATGTATCAATGTACAATCATTCTCTTATAAGAGATGTGGTAGTATCCTTCATGATTAAATGCTGTGCCAAAGGAAATGACTTGGGTTTTTATTCCTTTTCAGTAATGTGGAAAGTATGCCATGGGAGCAAGCAGGAAGAGGTTGTTTAGTGGAAGAGAGGAAGAAGAAACTGTTTGGAAGGGGTGCAGAGAGGCAGCACTAGCAGCAAACATTATCCTCTTGTTAGTGTGCCATGTTCAGCAAAGCTTAAGGATTGGATTTTCCAAGGCATTCATTGTTTGCCTAACTGTACGCTCCTGTTGGAAAGAGTGATACAATGTCTGTTTGTGTCAGCGGGAGCAGAGTCAGGCCGGCTCTTGCGCACTTTTCCGATGGGATTTTCAGATGCTTTCGTTTCTGCATTTATGACTTCGGCATAGACAAAAGAAGTAGGTAGGCAGCTGTGAGACACCAGATCTGTCCAAAATCTAATGGGACTTAAAACCTCTCCCGAGAGTGCCATGCTGAAACACGTTGAAAGTAATTACTCTTTACCCTTCAGTCTCTGCCAGTAAGTAGGATCTGGAATCAAGGGGAAAAATTAAGCCTGCAGGCAAAAGGTTGGTTGAGGCAGGAGTGATGATTAGCTGAAACCAGATGTAGAAAGATCAGTGTATAAGTTTGGCAGTGATGCTCCCACTTTAGATTGCCAGATAGATATACCAAGCCTGATCCAGGGACTGGTTCAGAGCCCCTGAAGATCCAAGTCTGTCCAGGTAGTAGTTCCTTAAGGAGATGCTGATACTTTACAGCTTAATGCATAGTAAGGTGAAGGAATCCTTGACAAGATGGCTGTGATTTTAACAGTGCTGTTACGTTAACCAGGATGAGGAGCATTGATACTTCAGGATGTAAATATGGGTGTCAGAAATGGTCAGCCAAGGAAACTGAAAACGGCCGTGACCTGTAGTAAATAAGCAAGTTGGCAATGTTGGGAGCTGAAGAATAACCTTTGCATGATAGAGTTTGATATCTAGGAGGACATTACTATCTGTAAGTCAAAGCTATGAATGGGGCAGGGTGGGGGGGAGGGCAGCTTGCTAGCTGTTTGTTTTAGGAAAGAGGACTACTAGGAAAAGAGCAGCCATACTGTGTCCAAGCGTGGGTCCATCTAGCCCATTATCCTCCTGGTTATGAGGAGGATATGAGGTTATGACCCGGCAAACTCTTCATTGCACCTCCAGATACTACACCTTGCTCCTCAAACTCATTTGTCAGTTCTTAAGGCATCACTTCTGACTCCAGATTGACAACTGCACAACCATACCTTCCCCTCACACTCACATGAGCCAAGGCTATGTTGGGCCGTGGCTTAGTTCTGGCTGTCCCCAGGGAGGTGGGCACTGCTACTAGGAGCCCTGAAAGTTCATCTGCTTGATATCAGAGACTTCTGCAGGTTCTGGGGTCGGACTGCTGGCTGGGTTCTGGCCTCTTCTCTGCAGACCTCCCAAGTAGTTCAGGAAGGCCCAGATGTCTGAGGCTGCCAGCCCTAGGAGTGGGCAAGTGTTCCATGGCCTTCTCAAGCTGCCCCAGCTGCAGGCATGCAAGGTAAGTCCCAGGGGCAGGGACACCGAGTGGTGCAGACCATGCTCTAGAGCTAGGATGGGATCACCTGCCTGCCTTGAAAAGGCATCAGTAGGAAAGGGGTGAAGGGCACTGACTTTGTGTCTTGGCTCAGGGGAAGCCTCTGATTTGTGAAGTATCTGGATCCCTTGGCCAGGTCGGAAGGCTCGGCCCTTTCCTCTCTCATGTCAACCATTTCACTGTGCTCCCTGACTTCCAGGGGGCTGCTGGAGCCCAGAGCTGGGGCTTCCTCCAAGCAGCCCCTTCACGGAGCAGAGCAGTCTGGCCTCTTGTCCCTATTGCAAGCTGTATGGCAGTGGCCTTATGTGGATACCTACTCTCCAAGTCTCCTACAGATTTCTGCACAGATGATGTCCAGAGCCAGGTGTCACTGTAGTCATCCTCAGTGATTGCACTTGTCCTGTCCACTCCCAACCCACAGAAATTCAGGTCTTGGATTAGCACTGTGAGTGAAATGAGAAGCAAGGGTTTGTTTGAAAGATGGGACTACAGTGAAGTCCATGACTTAGCTGCTTTTCTGTAACTCCTGTTTAATGCTCAGGCTGTCTGAGTGACTGTCCTGGCACAGAGTTTGATTGCAATGGAGTAAGAGGCAAGGCAGTCCTACAGAAGGAGCTTTGGACCCTGATGACACTGCTTCTTGTTGTAATGGCCCAAGAGAAACAGCTATTGCTTGGCGGATAGGCAGTCCTTGTTCTACATGTACCAAGAAATGAGGCTTAAGAGTGACAGTGCCTGATGTGATGAATGTAGCAACTAAAAAAACTTAGAGGCATAAAATGGTGTGTTAGTAGTTGGGATGTAACTGAACCTTATTTCACTGATCAGAATATTTGCACATCATTTAATTCTGCTGGTTGCCTCTAACTACCTCATATATTCTTCTTTACGGGAAGAGTAATAATTTCCTTGGAGGAATTAGTGAGGTGTGTAACCAGTGGTAAATTCAGTGGTGGTGCATTTCAAATTTTGCAAAATGCGTAAGAGGCATGTTGGGGGGAGCAGTAGGAATGGTTCACCTGTGATCTGCTCGTTGTTTTTGAAGAGTTAATGTGTTGCATATTTCTGCTTCCTTTTTAGTTTTTCAAAAGAGTATTGTTTCTTGAAAAGGATTGCAGTCAGTCATTCATGGCCCTTCTGCCTGCATGTGTAGTGAGTGTCTACCTTTGCAAGATTTTTTAGCTTGTTACAGGCAGAAATACTGTTGCTTACTGACAACATACTGGTGGCAACCAGGCTTTCTTCAGGGGAGTAGCTCACACAAATTTGTTATGTTCAGGTAGCAGAGGTAAATGTAAAAACAGTGCTTGAAGAAAAAGGAGGTTGATTAGGGAATGTTTGTTATTTCCAAGCTTTTTCAAATGTTTTAATTAAAATTACTGTCCTGGTTTTGGCTGTTTACACTAGTCAAGGACTTTTCAGCTTCCCATGCTCTGCCAGGTGCACAAGGAGCTGGGAGGGAATACAGGCAGGACAGCTGATCCCGATTAGCCATCAGGGCTATTCCATACCACCTGATGGCAAGCTCAGTATATAAACTGGAGGAGTTGGCCGGGGAGGGAGTGATTGCTGCTTGGGGACAGGCTGGGCATCGGGTGGTGAGCAATTACATTGTGTATCACTTGTATCATTTGTTTTGTATATTCTATTATTATTATTATTTTCTCTTTCTCTGCTGTCCTATTAAACTGCCTTTATCTCAACCCACAGGTTTTAGGGTTGTTTTTTTTTTTTTTCCTCCCTGGTTCTCTCCCCCATCCCACTGGGGTAGGGGGAGGGTGAGCGAGCGGCTGTGTGGTGCTTGGTTGCCAATTGGGGTTAAACCACAACAATTACAAAATACAGAAATATGACACTGTGTAAAGTGACTTGGTTTTTTTGCTGCATGCATTATTTGTTTTCTACAAGTAATGTGCTGTTGCATTATTTGAAGGGCGGGGGGGGGGGGACCATAAACCCTTTCTGCAGCCAGAAGAATGATGGACGTTAGAATCCTTTTTGCATAATCCCCTTGCTTTTTGCTTGTGGATACAGCTGTGCTAACACAATGCAACATTTGAGTTGAGAGGTCTGCCAAATCCTGGCACCAATGATGGTTTTCAGACTGAGGCTCTTATTTGATAGATTTTCAAAGTGATACTGTGCTCAGTTGTATCTGTGTGGCCCTGGAAGTAGGCTTTCAGTTAACTTCTCAGAGGAAATACTTTCAAAAGGAAAAGTTTAATTTTGCCAAGAATCAGATAACGTCAGAGTAACTGGACAAACCAGAGCTTTGTAAGTTAGAGATGAACGCAACCCTCTCCATGGGGTAGTGCAAATGTGCTAGGAGAACAGGCAAATGAAATACATGAGGATGCTGAAATTTGCTGAAAATCTGAAGTTCTATGTATATCTCTTGGCATATTCTCAAGTGTAGGATTGCATTTTAGAAGTATTTTTTTCACATTTAAAAAAAAAAGTAGAATGTATTTATTATTCTTGTTTCTGGTTTAACCCACCAGGAAATGGGTTTAGTGAATTAATTCTTTTTAATACTATATGTTTATGAAGTGCTATCATAATTTGATTATAATATGATGCTAATTCACCATAGGTTTTCAAGTATATATGTAGTAGGCTCTAGCTTCCCTGCATTTCTCTTACAAGACAGCAGGGATTGTATTTCCAGCTCCTCTACTGCACCCCTTGCTACTGGCAAAGTGGACAGCCTAAGGACTACATCGACAGCTATCAGTCAGCCTTAGCCTGCTGGCATGAGCTGACCTTCGCCGGTTTATACTTAAGGTCTAGACCGGTATTTTCTCCTGTTCTTCCTTGACTGCAGAATAGTAAAACCCTTTTTTGTTTGCCTAAAGTAGTTTCTGTGAGTGTCTATGCTCAGTGCTTGAGTGACCTTTACAGATTGATAATGAAACAGGACAGCCAGTTCCTTCAGTGGGATAACTTAGGCTTAAAATACAAAAAAGTGGGTTCTGCTAGTTCTGTTGGTCAGCCAGCAAAAGGAAGGCTGCAGATCTCTCCTCTTCCTTCAGTGACAGCATTAATGGAGTCTCTTCCCTTTATCCTATTGTAAAGCATTTGTAAACAGGGACTCTTCTCCTCAGTCGCATCTTGTTAGGTTGGCCAAGAGAACAAAAATCGTAGTTAGGAACTAAGGAACAGAAAGCCGGTGCAGATGTATAGCCTTGATTCCTTAGGAAACCGAGTGGAGGTGGGGTAGGAAGGATTGCAGGCAGGGATTAAAGTTGCTCAGGGGAGGAACATAGACTGTCTCATCTTTGCTGGAACTTTTAGCTAAAGAAAATGGGATGTTTTGCCTTGTAAAAGTGTGATTGGAATGAGAGGATTAAAGGGAAGGATCCTGAGAAATCCAGGAAGACCGTGATCAGCACTGCTGTGGTTAAGTGTAAGAACATATAAAATACCAAATAAAATTGCATGAGAGGGAGGAAAGTAGGAGCTGTTTTGACAAGAAGTCAGAAGTCTCGGTTACATCCAGGTGCCTGAATGGTGCTCTGGCATTCCTCTGAGTGAAAACCAGGAGGAGAAGGAGATAGAAGAAAGATGATGAAAAGCACTGTTTGGTTTGGTTTTGGTTTTGTTTGGGGTTTTTTTAGTTTTGTTTTGGGTTTTTTTTTTGATAAATACAGCTTTCGTGGGTATAAGCGTCCATGGAGTAGCCTTGCATTTCGGAGAAATTTGCCAAGCAGACAGATGATTCCTTTTCCCTGCCATCTTGTCCTTTACACACCTGAGCTTTGTCCTGGATTTGAAGAGCTGCAGGAAGACAGTGCTGCTTACAGGAGAGACGTCTGCTGCTGGAAGGGAGCCACCCAAACGCCAGAGCAGCAGGCAGTAGTCTAGCACCTGCTGCCCTTGGAGAGCTAAGAGCTGTGGAGGCTGCTGAATAGGTAACGTACTGACTGCTTAAACACAGAAGAGGCTGCCTTCCAGATGGCTAGACAAAAGGTCACATGAATTATACAGTGACTGGCTCCTGCAGCTGATGACATTTTCAGATGGACTTCTGAGCGGTCACCCAGGCAATGTCTAAGCAAGTCTGTCTAGAATCTCTGCCTCGGTCCTTAAAACACAGAGGAAGAAAACAGCACTTGTCTCCTGGTACGTACAGAAGATGACATGCTTTGCTCTCTTTCTCTACCCAGCTTCCCAATCAAAGGAGGCAGATTTTTCCTTTCTGACAGCCTCATACTGTCTGAACTCGACAAAGACAACTTCAGAGCAGTGGTTTTTCAGCCTATTTTGGATCTGAATAAGCATCAGATGTGGATAGCTGTGTAGAGAAATGAAACCTCCCAACAGTAGGCTTGTTTTTCTGCAGTTGTTTCTGTGTACCATGTGAGAGGTACCTCTGAACTCTAAGGTGAGAGACAGGTATGGGCCCACCCTCAGTTTCTGGAGCATTGCACGCACGCCTGGCCATCCATTTTACCAGCAGGTCTTCGTGTCTATTTGCATATTAGGTGGCTTAAAAAAAGCATATGCACCTAAAAAAAACAACCAACCGAACAAAACAAAAATCAACAACGTTTCCCACTGTGCTGACTTTAATTGGAAATACTGAAAACCACTCAAACATGAAACAGTATTTAGGTTACTCGAAGTCAGTTTGAAACCACCCTGTAACCACAAAGGGTAATGTGGATTGATTCACTGGTCGGATAGAGAGCTGAGAAGAGCAACGACTTGAGCACAGCTGAGGCTCAGAGTTATGGTCATACAGATAGTAATAATATTGCATAAATAGTAACAATAATAGCAGCTATGGAAAAGTTTAGAGCTTCAGAACCTCTTATAAGCAAAAGAAGCACTGGTTTTGTCTGAGGCTTTCTTTGAACTTAGAGTCATGCCGCTTTTTGAAGGGCAAACTGTATTTGTATGTTTGCATTCTTCTGTATATTTCAATGTGGAAACTTCTGTTTTGAAATAAGACTGTATACTTCTGTATAAACTTCTGTTCTGTTTCGAAATAAGATGAATGTTAAAATCTTGGCATGGTCTTATTTTGGTAGTAGGATTGCGTGCAGACATCCTTGTGGTTAAATAAAAAAAATAAAATTAAAAAACATTAGATTTCCTGTGAAGTGGACATTGTTTGCAAATGGAATGATTAACAGCTGAGACTAGAGATGCGAATACAACTGCATGGTCTTGCACATAAACACCTAATGTAACTCATTTAAAATCTCTGTTGTTTGGGTTTTTTTGGTTTTTTTTTTTTCCCTGTGGAATTTAATTTGATGTCATTAAGAGGATAGCATCAACTTGGAAAATTGAGTTTTTACTCTAATTGCTTTTTGGGTTTCATGTGTCTCCCTCTACCTTAAGTCTTTCAGGTGCGAATTCTCTTTTCAGAGTTCATTGAAAGAAAACATTTTTATTTTATAGTTAAAAAACCCTCTTGTTATATGGCAACCTCTAGATTGTTCAGAATAGCCAATATAAAATACCAAAAGCATTTAAAATGTTCCACTCTGGGGAGCATCAGACAACTGTTCTGTACCCTTGTGCATGTGGCAAATGACACAAAGTTGAGCTCTGGCTCAACTGATTTAATAGCACCTGTAAACCCATCCACTTCACTGGACTTGAATCTCTTAGAGGATTGGTGCGATCAAGTGATTTAGACAGATTGTTAAGTAACATGGATGACAATGCTTTAGAGCCTCATCAGGAATATATTCCTTTAAATATGCTGATGTACAAAGAAAATTTGATCCCCTGCGCTGTTTTTTATCTTCTCTTGGTCATCCTTAGTGTTCGGCTTTCACGAGAGTGCAAAATGCAGGATTTTTCTTTCAACCTTTAAAGTCTGCAAACTCTGCCTGGAAAACAGGCTGATTCCTGAGCTTCCTGGCATGGCTGCTTTTTAACCAGAATTTGAGTGGAAAAATGTAACCTTTCCTAGCGCTCTTGTGGTATGACCTCTGGAAACAGGGTGAACAATTTAAAGCTTCCTGCTTCATGTTAAAAACAAGAGAAAATGTCTCTTTCTCCTGCTTCTACCTCTCAACCATTCCCAGTACTTGTGTTTGCCAGGGCTTTTCACTTAACCCTTTTTTCTTTTAAGCTCCCCCTTCCTCCTTGGTCCTATTTGCCCTTGTTGATGCTCTCTCACAAGGCATTAGAGGGAAGCAGAAGCATGTGTATGTGTCAAATTTGGTTTTTCTTTTTTTTACTCTGCATTCTGTCCCGGCTGCTTTGTTGTGCTCAAGCTCCATCTGCCGCCGTACCACTAAAGTTGTTTTTCACTGCTGCTCCCTGCCATTTATATTTCAATTCCTGCTTGTATCAAATCAAAAGCTGTGCCTCTATCTTAGTCTAAAACATTTTGCATCTGCAATACTTGCCATTTAGGTAACTGCAACTTCCAACCTAACTGCCTGCCATGTGGTCAGTAAACATGTGAGCGAGAAGAAGAGTTGGGCTATTTAAATGCAATTATAAGTTCACAGTTAAAAATCCTAGAAAGACTTTTAGCCATGGAACTTGGCTCCTGTTTAGTTCAGAAGTTTGTTCACAAATTACAGGTGTGAATTGGTTGTGACTATAGAGGAACTCTACTAATCAGCTGGAGATGACCCCCGTGATATTTCTTATTACGTATGCATGTTCTACTTATGCATTACTGTATTCTTCAGGGTGTTAAAACATTCATTCAGTTTACCTGATAGTGGAAAATGCCACTTCTTCCTAACTGAATCCTTAGTTTCTCACATGGACATGACCCTCAGAAGCCTTAGTTGCATTTTAGGAACTTCAAGCAGGATTTTTTTGGGTAGGTTGTTTTGTGGGGGGTTTTTTGCCTTTTTTTGCTGTTGTTGTTTTACATTCACAGTAATGTGTTTTCGCTTTTGTGGGTGATATTTAATTTTTTTTTTTTTCCCCTTCCTGGTCAGCCCCATTAATACTGTAATATCTGAGAGTGGACTGCAGTGACATCTAACATCTTGTTCTATTTGTACTTCACGTTGAGGTCAAGCAAACAAATGAAGCAATCATTATGTTCTAGCATTCTTTTTTTAATGAGCACATTAAAATCTACTCAGATCAGCTGTGAAGAGAAGGGAGAAACATAGAACTCAGAGTAGCACTGTCTTTTTGAAGCAATTTACGGAAAAATAATGGACTAAAGGGATATGCAAGGACTCTGGTAGGAAATAAATGCCACCATGTTGTTGACGGAAAGAGTTTTGGCAGAAGGCTTGTCATGACTGTTTCTGTGGCTTAGAAAGGAATTTCCTACAGACTGGACTAACTATTTTTAAAAAATGTTTCTACTTTTAGGAGTTCAAGGCATACAGTGGAGTCTTCCAAGAGAAGATGTCGTCTTTGACAATGAAAGCCCGTTGTCTGGACAAAAGAGGAAGTTTCTTTAAGGTAAGTGGGATACTTACACAGAACATAAAGCACGTGGTTTTATGTGAAATAAGTACTGCAGAATGTGCAGTACTGTCTGTGATATGTAGCAAGCCTTTTCTTAAAATAGGAAGCACTTCACTGAGCATCTCTTTTTATAGGTGGTATTCGTGGTTAGATTACCATCCGTTTATTTTATGTGTGTGTTGTTTTCCCATACGCTGAATAGAATATTTGGTGTAAAACAGCTTGTGGTTTTCTTTGCCATTAATGCCGAGAACATAAGCTTTTTTATGTGTAGGCATAAAACTATTAGAGCTTTTATAAACTGGATTTATGTAGCTTAAAGTTGTGGTACAGGTTCATGATTTCCATCATTGGATTGAAAATCAGTTTCATTTCCTTGCCTATTTTAAGGGAAATTAGAGTGGGCTCCTTGTTGGTTTGTAAGCTGAACACTCAGAAAAATACTGTACTTGTATTCTCAATGTATATTTCAGTCCTTTTTGTGTTTTTGCTTTGTTTGTGGGTTTTGTTTGGTTTGGTTTTTGTGGTTTGTTTTTTTTTTTTTTTAAAGCCTAAGTGCATCTTGTTTGAAATGAACAAGAATCTGGTGCTTAGCTTGCTGCCATACTCTCAAAAATCCAGCAAGGTAGATGGCTGTGTCTTCAGGTGCCTACATACTTTAAAGGAGTCTAGTGCTTCCTCCCTTAAGATACTCAGCCCAGCTTCCTGATGATACAGGCACTAATAGCTGGTAGTTCTGTTCTGGCATGGATGTGCTTATAGAGAGAAAACAGAAGTAATTCTCTTTATTTGGAATTTTTATGTTCTGGGGGCTGTTTTGAGATGTCATGTGGCTTACAACACACCTAATACAGCATGTTTCAGTGAGAAATACGTTTTGGGTGAGAGCCTTTCTGTCTTCTCCCAATTCCTTTCCATTGCAGAATAGAGCTGATGCATGGCAATGTACAAAAGAGGCCAGGAAGGCGGGATGCAACATACCTTCTCCTAATGCCCCTGGGCAGTGCTGAAGTTACTGTAGAGAAGGCTGTAGTTAACGTTTTTTTGCAGAAAAAAAGGATTAGTTGATCTGAAATGCAGTTAACAAAGCCTTTATGTGCACCGTGTGAGTGCAGCTGCGAACACCATATACTCCCAGAGAGCAGGACAGGGAGAGTAGCATCCAGGCAGTGCCACTGTATTGAAAGTACGCTGACCTATCAAACTGTTGTGTCATACCACTGGCCAGGAAGGTGTATCTTTCTGATGTGAGGAAAGAGTAAGCTGTCACATAGACCAGCTTGGGATCAGGGCTAAAAACAACAGAGTTGAATTTGTCTGTTCTGCGCTAGAATTTTGCCATTTACTTAATGCCAGGGTCACAGTGGCTGTCTTTCTGGGAAAGGCTTTGCTCTCAGGAGCAATCAAAATGTATAGGTGCTTCTGAGCACTGAATTAACTTGCTTTGATCGCTTCCCTTAGAAGGTTCATTGCCTGCTGTAGCTTCTTCCAGTGAAAGATGCTAATACTTGCTGCCTTCTCAGCTTGTATTAAGGAAAAGCATACTGTTTTTCTTTTTCTTGTACTGCAGCAACTGTGACTGACCAGCCAAAAGCTCTAAGTAGCGGCAAGCAGCTGCGGCTTTACTGACTGTTCCTAGCTGCTGCCTCCGCTGCCGCTCCTAGCGCATCACGCTTTCCTCCCAGGTCCTGTGCCACACGTTTCAGGTGTTGCCGTTTCCATTCTCTCTCTTCCTCAGGGGCAGAAATGCTGTTCCTTTGCTGCCTGAATCTGGCCCTGGGCTTGGCGGGGGGTAAAGGGGTGGGAGTGGGTGTTCTAGCAGATGATAAATACTCTCATGATAGGCTACAGGCAAAGGAGAACCAAGCAAGTGGTGGCTGGTGCCTTTAGCACACGTAGAGCTATAATGACTGCCAGTGCAGCATGCAAGACCAGTTCCTGTGTCAGCAGCTTCATGGTACCGTTGCAGTGACACACATACACATAGAAGTGTTTGTTTCATGTGTTGCATGTTTTCTTTCTTTATCTTAAGGCAATCTTACCAGGCCAATCTTTAGGAAACAAATGATCAGCTCTGCAGTGTCAGTGTGTCTCTTTGGATTGCCCAGAACTTCATGTGGTCAGCAGTAAACAGAGTCTTCTGGGGACAGGAACCGCTTCCCGGTTTTGCAACACACACTTTCGTTATGTCTCATATCTCACAAGCACAAACATCAACCTTGTTTGATGGTGGTCCACAGCCATATAGGGAGAATGGTCATATTTTCAAATCATAGCAAGAAACTATCTCACTTTTGAGGAATATTTCTAGGTTGTCACGTATATGCTGAAGGAATCATGATGTCAGTGGGACTGTAAACAAGCGCCTTTGTCACTTTCTGCAGTCTTTTGGCATCTCCTTGTGTAAGTAATTCTTGTGTGGAAAATAGATGCTGGAATAGCTATTTTGTCTGCCTTCTGTTCATGATGTCATGGTTGTAGTTACTCAAAATTATTAGGAACGCAGTATGCCTGAGCAGTTTCAAGACACCAGACTCTTAAGGCCATAAGAAGCATTGTCAATTAAGAAACTAAGGTTGTCTTAAATTTTCCTAAGGACAGCCTGGCAGGGGAATGGTCTGAAGAATAATGGGAATAAAAGATGCCTTAAAGGTACCTTTTCAGACTTCTTGCCATCCTTGGGAAGTTACACTGTTGAACCACTGTTCTGAACCTACAGCGTCAAACTGGACTGCAGGTAGTCAGTGTATCCAGCCTGTGTGTAGTGTACACGGTGCCTGTGTGTGTGTGCACTTGTGTGTCCAGTGAAATTACCTTGTCTTTTCTTTCCTTCTCCCACATCTGTAAAATTGTGACAACAGTTAGATTTGCTACAGCTGGATGGGTGAGCAAAGAAAACACTTGGCATATCAAATTTCTTCAGTTTACATTATTTTAATTTGCCTTGTCTGCCTGCGTTTGGGAGACCTAGGAATTAAGAAATAGCCTTTTACCCATACTGACCTGTACTTCAGAATGTTCTTCCAGATGCACAGACTGTGTAGTGTACTTTGCAAATGGCTCTCATGTTGTGCTTGTTACTTTACAGTCGCCCGAGAAACCTTTAGCATGCTGGCATGCAGTTTCTCAGGGCACTTAAATCCTCATAAAGAGTATCTTGCTGTTCTCAGCAATGTTTACAAGAAAATTCATTGACAAATACTAGTGGGAAATTCCAACTTTACTTTGCTTTGTGGTTCTTAAATAGTTCCCATTGCTGTAGCTTCTAACTCTCTTAGTCTTTTCACGTTAATTCTTTTGACTGTTAGTACACCAGGAAAACATTATTGCCCTCATTTTGCAAAGAGCGAAGGCCTGTAGATTTATAGGCTACATTCTCCAGAGTCTTTATGCCTTGCAATTGATGAAGTCTCGGAGCCAACAGGTAATAAAAATGAAGCAAAGATGGAGTTAGGCTTGGGTAATTCTGGGTCTGAATAGCTTGCCAGTGGTTACAGAGGGAGTCTGTGGTAAAGCAAGGAACTGAATATGTGTCTCTGACAAACATCCTTTCTACTGAACCATCCTCCTTCTCATCAAAACATTCCAGCTTTTATTGAACCGGCATCAGAGATTTTACACCACTAAAGCTTTTCCGTCCCAAAATCAAAGATCGGGTAAAACTGTGTTGCTTATTGATGAATAAGACACTGAATAATATTAGCGGTCTTGGGAATTCACAGCTCACTGTGCAAAATAACCAGAAATTGCAGCCACATATCAAAATATTTAATTGTATTCAGACATTTGGACAAGTCCAGAAATAGCATTTCCAGTTTGGCTTGTCTCTGGCGCTTTGCCACCTTGTCACACAGGGTGCTCTTTGAGGGTTGCTACGCTCTGCTTATCAAAACAGGAAGGAAAAGATGTGATGCCAAAGAGGATGCTGGTCTCCAGAAAGAACGAAAAATGAGATGCTGGAAGGAAGGGTGGGGGGGTGATAAGTGCTGAGGGTCATTTGTCCAGTCTGATGCTGATCCTTGCTGTCTTCAGCCTGTGTTCCCTTGCCAGATTAGAAGCACTGATCTTAACTTTTCCTCTTTAGCTGTTGTAAATCTCAAAGCTTGGAAACATTCTGTAGCGGTCACCTTGGCTGACTCTTTCAATGCGTTCTCAGAAAGAATGGCAGTTTCGTTAATTCTCTGTACAAGCTTATTTGTATTTCAGCACAACAGGAATTCAGTTGCCTTGCAGTGACAGATGAATGATTTTTCTAAAAATGTCCTGAAACAGGCATCAAGTCAAAGCCACCTGTCTTCCTCTTGGGACTAGGAAACTCTTCATGAGCTGAATGAGTAAGAAGACCTGTAGCTATGCTGGGCTTCTGAGAGGCAGAGGTCTGTGTCTGGTCCTGGGCATGTGCTTTCCGTGAATGCACAGCAGTGATGCATGTGTAGACAGAGCAGCTTCAGAAGGGTGACTGTAGCTCCTTGGGGAGTGTATTGCTTCTGGTGTACACGCTTGCTCTGATTTTTGCTGCTTATATGATATCCTGAAAGAGGTAAAACATAAAAGTGGAATATATGTGCTCTAATGAGAGAGTGCTGGGGAGCTGTGATGAGTTATGTTTGTGGTCTCTATGTAGGAATTACATTGTCACTCCTGCCAGTTTCTAAAAGCTGAGATCAGTCTTGTTGAATGAAGAATCAGTTGACAATCAGCATACCATGGTATGTTATGAAAGGAAATGTTGTCTTTTAAGATGTTTGCATTTCGTTATTTCATTCATGGATTTTAGGAATGTAAACAGTTACGGTACACGGGTATTTGTGGCAATCTAATGTTTAGGATAGGTTTGGTTTAGGGAATACTGTACTGGGCTGCTGTGCGAATTTGTGCTGTCTGAGCACAATGTGCTGTCTGTTCGGCTGGGACAGAGCTAATTTTCTTCCTAAGTAGCTGGCACAGTGCTGTGTTTTGGATTTAGTTTGAGAATAATGTTGATAATGCGCTGATGTTTCAGTTGTTGCCGAGTAGTGCTTACACTAAATCAAGGACTTTTCGGCTTCTCGTGCTCTGCCGACCGAGCAGGCTGGAGATGCACAGGAAGCTGGGAAGGGGCACAGCCGGGACAGCTGACCCAAACTGGCCAGAAGGGCTATACCATACCATACCGTACGGAGTCACATTCAGTGTATAGAGTAGGGGAAAGCGGACCAGAGGGCTGCTGCTCGGGGACTGGCTGGGTATCGCTCAGCGAGTGGTGAGCAATTGCATTGTGCATCACTTGCTCTGTAAATTCTTTTTTTATTATTATTATTACTACTACTACTACTACTATTTTATTGTATTTTATTTCAATTATTAAACTGTTCTTACCTCAACCCACGATCATTTGCGCTTTTACTCTTCTGAATCTCTCCCCATCCCAGTGGTGGGGGGAGTGAGCAAGTGGCTGTGTGGTGCTCGGTTGCCAGCTGGGGTTAAACCACAACAGAGTCGTTAATTATTATTTGGGTTTACAGTGTTTGTATTGTAGTTTCTTTTTAACTTACAGAACAGTGTTTTATCAGAAATAAACTCCTAAGGAAAGACATTAGACACAGAAATGGCTATTTATCATGTTATATAAGGTCTCCTTTTAATTTTGGGGTTTTTTATTAAATAATTCACCACCTGAGAAGATGCCATACTTGCAAATACATTTCTTTTCATTTACACCTCTTCTTTCTGTAGCATAGCAGGATAATATCTATTTCACAGTTCTAAATAATCTGTGACAGACTTCAGATTACTTTTTAGGTCTCGGGGCTCATGTGTGGTGTTTTACACTAACGGGGGCCTTCGACAAATACATCTGTCCACTTCAATTGCATTTCCCTTTGGAAACTGCTTCTTATGGTCTTGATTTCAAGTCTGTTGAAACCAATGGGTGGGTTNCAGTTTCTGACAAGTTCTCTTCGAGGCAGACATACAAATTAAAAAGCATTAAGATTACAACGCCTTCAAGATAAAACTGTTCTGCAGAGCTTGCCTTATGCTATTCCGATTTAAAGTGTTTATAAGTTTTAAAAATAAGTTTAAAAACCTATTTTAAAATATTCTTTTTCAATAACTTTACTCTTACATAAACAAGTATCTTTCCCAGACAAAGATGTAAAAGGCAGTTGTGTTAGAGGCTGAACATGGCGTCCACAGAGAAATAATTTCAAATAACCTCCCAAGATAAATTGGATATTGGAAAACATCAGAAAATTTACCGCTATGGTTAGCTTTTAGGTATAAGTACACAAAGGAACTAACTAAGGAACTGCAGTGTAGGCAGGTTATACAGTATTTAAATTCCTTTGCGTTGTAGATCACTTCCATCTTCTGGGGTCAAACTGATACATGAAATGATAGCATGAAGTGCGGAGTGTCAGCTTGAGTTTTTGAGCATGTTATCCTGCTGTTAGTAAAAGCTGGGTTAGAATCCTTTGCTGTAGTGCCCAGAGACTTTCTTTTCTGGGAGGGAATAGTTTTATGAGATTTTTATTTCCACCCCCAGCTCTGATCGAAGCTGGTTAACGCAACTAAGTCAGTTGACAGCCAGACAGCAACACAGCAAGGCAGGTGTTCGGGCGGTGGGTGCTTCTGTGAAGAACTCCTCATATTGTACACTTTTCAGGGAAAGATGTTGAAAAACTGTTTTGAGCAAACTGTTGGCCTGTGAGCCACTTACTTTCTGTAGATGTGTCAGAGAACAGGGCACACTTGCTACTGGGATGGTTCTTTATGGCTACAATTGGTCTTGAGGGTGCAAAGACAAAGGTGATTTTGCCCATGAAGAGGAGCTACTTGCACAGATCTGACCCATCCTGTCATCATCTAGCAGCTGGTTCATGTGGAAGAGCGGCTTAGCTTTCATGCAGTTATCAGTGTCAGAAGTTTTGTAGGGCAAGAGGTCTGGGCTGTGCTGCTAGCAGTTTGATTCCAAAGCAGCTGCTAGTGTAACAGAGGCTTGCTCCACTTAGCTTACCATTTCTCCCTTCTGTCTCTGAAGCAGAAGCATGTGCTTCCCATGCCGCTTCTCACGATACCTGGTGCCCCCATACCTCCAACCCCCTGCCATCTTTACAGCTTCTATGAGCTGGCAACACACAAATCTGCTAGCTGCAGTTGCTGCAGTGGGGTGTGCGGTCAGCGTCAGGCTGGCTTCCGTGCCACAGGCGACTGTTCCGGAGGCATCTTGGCTCCCTGCCTCTCCTTGAGAGCAGGTCTGGGAAAGTAAACGCCAGGCAGACTTTGAGAGTTGGATGGAGCACTGACTCGCTCTCCCCCTATTCCTGACCAGCTTCTCTGTATGGATGATTCATTTCTTTGAAGAAGCCAGGGGATTGCCGAACAGCGTGTCTCCTGCTTTGCTTGAATCTTAAGCAAACAGCTGACCTCTGAAGGAAGGCTGTTGAAAGAGATGCATCTCTTGCCAGGAAGAGCTGACATAATCCCTTTCAGTGGTTTGATGATAATCCCTTGAAAACGAGTAGATGGTCAATTCCAGCTTGATTATTCTGAGATTGACTGTTTTTAAAATGCTTGTGCGATTGGCCTTGGGTTTTACCATGCCCAGTGCAAAGGAAGGAGCTGGGTGTGGGGAGGGATTCCTCTGGTTTCATGCTCTCCCTGGGCCTTTTGTGATCCCTCACCGCATTAGCCCTGCAACTGGTGATCAAACAGGGTGACCAGTGCATGTAGCACTGGAGTAGAGTAATATTGCTGATTCAGTGAAAAATTAAATTGGAGTAATATCGCTGATTTAGTGGTCAAACATTGGAGCAGG
>VZTL01044069.1:0-23314 GCA_013400535.1 Scopus umbretta | reverse complement strand
TTCTTGTGGAGCCTCCATCTGCTATATTGAAAGAGATTGAGTGATGACAATGCCTATGAATTGATGCCAATGACATGCAGGGAGATAGCTGCAAATTGCCTTAAACCAACATGAATCTCATGCTACATACTCTGTTTCCAAAGAATGTTTAGTGTCTTATGATTTTGAATGACTTTCTTTGGATTGTGTAGTCTATGAAATCATCAGGAAATATGGCTGGAGATCCTATTTGCTGGATAGGGACCTAAAATAAAATAAAGCAAATTAGGATGGTACTTTATTGCTTTAAGTTTTTTGTTGTGGTTTTCTTTTTTTTTGGATATTTTTTTCCTTTTGAGCTACTTCCAAAATAATATTTTGCCAGTTCATATTGCCTGGCTACACCATTTCACTTTGTGTATTTTTTTCTGGTTGGGATACTTTCCAGAATTAGATATCAACAAAACCAATTAAATAGTTTGGTACAGGCAATTATAGAACAGAAGCAATACTCTTCTAAAGCAGGCAATAAAAAAACCCAAAATGATGCTTTATTTGACAATAAACCTTGTGTTTGGCATTGCAATCTGAAAGGTAATAAATCTATAAAAATGTTACTGCATCTCATAAGTGCTGAACAATAAAAAAGAACACACATTTTTATTTTGGGCGTTTTAAGCTCTAAAATGATGAAGTTTTATCAGAAAAAACTTCTGAAGCTTCACAAATAAAAATAATGGTACTGAGTCACCTCTGTATGAAAAAAATATCAGAAATAATACAGAGATAAAATGTAATACTTATTTTATTTGCTTACTGATGGTATATCACACAAACAACTGAGATATTCTTTTGAAGAAGCCTAGTAAAATTGAGAATGTTTAAGTATACCCAAACTATGCCTGAATTTCTTAGTATGGATGAACCTTAAAGCAACTGAAAGTGTGTTCATTTCTCAAAGTACAAGTGCAATATAATTAATGCTAATAATACATATAAGAAGGAAGGATATTAATTCCCCAGTCAAAGGAATAAAATGTTTTTCTTGTGAAAGCGTGGTTAAAATCATGGGTCAAATTCACTTCTGTGCTGGTAATTTTGCACTGATCCAGTTAAACCTCCAGAACAACATAAAGCAGATTAGTGTACTCTGCTCCTCTGTCTGCAAATTTATTAATGCGCAAAAGCAATACCTCCTGAAATCATCATGCCCAAAAAAACCATTGTCCAAGCGAGCAACTTGGGTCGTATTGACTGGGTTTATTTTGTCTGTATCATAGTTGGTTGGGGAGTCATGGGCAACCCAAGAAATTTTAATCTAAATGTCCTCTGCTATCTTTCAAGTGTATTTGTGTTTCCCTCTGAATTCCTCATAAATTGGGCAAGTACAATACTTTCTTTTTTGCATATTGGGTACCTTATTGATTCACTTGACCACTCCAAAAGTCTGCACTACTGACAGTAGTGATAACGGCTGAGATACGGGAAAAATTCAAAGTGAACAGCAAAAAAACTAAACACATTTCAGATTTCTGGGCCTCCCATGGAATATTTAGATTCTCAAAATCACCATTCAGGCAATTCCTTCACAAAAATCTATACCCTTAGTCTAACAAAAATCCTTGGGCTTCATAGGTGTTTTTTGAGCACATCAGGGGCAGATAAGCAGGCAGGTGAAGTAAATGATAACTGTCTTTTTAGACTTTCTAGGCCAGGCTGGATGAGGCTTTGAGCAACCTGTTCTAGTGGAAAGTATCCCTGCCCGTGACAGGGGACTTGGAACTAGGTGATCTTTAAGGTCTCTTCCAACCCAAACCATTCAATGATTCTATGATCTATCCCCCTTTCTTCCCCCTCAGGTCCCTTCCTCAAGCAAAAGCTTGGAGTGCCAGATTCCAAACCCAGCAGCATAAAAAGTCAGGTTCATCAGAAAGAAATTTTATTCTGTTTTTGAGGTTCCCAGTGAGGTTTCTGTGTATCTAAAGAGCCTCTGCTTCAGAGCTGTGGGTCCAGGAATGTTCTAGGGTATTGGATGCTCAACTAGCTTCTATGCCATGTTTCTTTGATATCGTTGTCTATCACATTTCTCTGGACAATATTGCTTTCATAGCATGGACCGGTGACTGTGACTTTTAGAGAAAATGCATCTCAAGTGATAGGGCCTGGGCCCCCGCTGTCCTTTAGGTTTCTAGTTTTGAATTAGAGTATACTATAATCCACTTACAATGCTTCTTTCTGCATTGATATAGGAAAAAATAAAAAAACAATACTGTTCTTTGGACCAAGTTCTGCCACCAATTTTCTTCCTTCTGTCCCTTCATGGTGTGGTCTCCTGAATTGATTTCTGGTTTTGGACTCTGCAGCTGTTTCTGATTCAAGCCAAAGCCTACTGAATATTTGCCTTGGATTGATTAACAGATATTTTATCCCATAATCCTGTTATGGTTGTTCTGGGACACAATGTCGAGTCTCTTAATTAACCTTAATGGACTTTGGACCAGTCCTGTAATTATTAGGAGGGATTCTTTTGTCAAGATCCTGACATAAGACACTGCCCATACATATCTTTTGGTCTGGGGACACTTACTGTATAGTCAGGGGAAAATATTAATTTTCAGAGATGGGTTTTGGATCTATGACTCTGCCAAAGAGCCCTGTTTGCACTTACAGCATTTCTTTCAGATAGGCTAGCCCAACACCAGAGAGACAGAGAGATTGTATTACCTCACCAAAAGGATATTAAAAGTTTTCTGAAAAAAAACCAGTAGTTCTGAAAACAATTCTGAAACCCAGTCACTGCTAGGAAGAAGTAAACCATTTTTGGATGGACCTTCCATCTAAAGATTTACTTGATTATGTGAAAAATATAACTCTCCTTAAGACCAGATCCCAGGTCTCCAGCTTTTAGGCTTTCACATTTGGGCAGTCTTGACCATCTAGTCCTAATAGTCAGGAAAGTTTTTCAGGTTTCATACCAGGGCTACATTCTCCACTTCTGTGGGAAAAACCATCCATGAAATATATATACATACCTATTTCCTTAACATCCCAATGATACCCTGAATTCAATGCAGCCAGGCAATACAAACCTTCATTGTTAGATAAATGATTGAAAACATAGGAACAAAAAATATCTGACTTCTTCCTATATGTGATAACAGGATTTAATTTAAAAATCAGAGAAAGAAAAGGGATATGGCAGCAATTTTTAAATATTGAACTTAAAAGCTTTTTCTTAAAAGTCACATGCTCAAGACGAAGCTGTCCCTAGGCACCTTTAATGTACTCATATGGCAGTTATGCAGCAAATAACTCAAGGTTATTTTCTTTGGCAGCAATTTCAGAGCAAATCTTTGTGTAAAGAATGATTTCTTTCCCTTGAACAATGGGCTGGATTCATAAAATGTATAATGGGTACATTTGTTTGTTTTTCAATTTTAACAATTAGGAGATATTCGTGTGTATGTAAAAATAGAAAGTAGGAAAACAATGAATAGTTGTACTTATAATTAGCATATTTTGATACTTATGAAACAAGAAGCCATTTCTACGCTTATTAAATGTGCATTGTCAGCTTCAATTTTTTGAAAATTACTAACTAAAAAAATAATTTCAGATGAAGTATTGCTTAAGGAATATATACTGAAATTAAAAGCAAACCCAGTCTTTAAAATGTATAGTACAATCCTTAGCTTTCTTGTGCTTGTTTGTGTAATAGTCTTATCAGCACTGAGATAGGTGCTAGCCTTCCAGCTTTTAAGCAAAATTGTGCAAAGATCTCCCATTGTGGATCTAAGTGGTCCAGCTGTATTCATGACACTGATTCAAGAAAATTATGGCTACACAGGACTGGATGCTTCAGCCTATCAGAGCCAAAACTAGCAATAAAGTTAATGTAGTAGGGATCCATGTACTCTGAAAAACTGTGTGTTTGCAAGAACAGAGCTTTAGAGAGGATCTGATGTAGTGCCCCTTGAATGTAGTGGACATATTTTCATTGTTTTCAACTGGTTTCAATCCAGTCCTTCCATCTTGGGTGTATAGAGGTAACAGTGATCAAATTTAAGCAGGTATTGAACATAAGCAGGTACTGGGATATTTTTTTCAGATGATAACTATGGATTGGTTTAGGTTACATAAATAGGGAAATAAATAGGGAAATCATAGAAATAAATAGGGAAATCATATAATGACGGAAGGGCAAGGCAATCCAAAGGCAAACTTAAAATACCTGAGGCTTGTTGCCCTTTCTAGGAAGTGAAAAGATACTAGCATATCCAGAGAGCAAGCAGATGCGGTCCATAATTTAGGATTTCTGAACCACCCTGTGCTAGTGCTTGTTTCACTCTATAGAGAAGGATGAAAGAGACTGCTGTCAGTGTTTAGAGCTAGTCTTTGGGAATACATTCCTTGGTCAGTAAATTTATGAAAGCAAACTAATCATTGTGATGATTAGGACAAATAATTTGGTTTTTAAGGCATATTAACATAGATCAGTTAAGAATGGTGCTATATGTGTTCTCCTCATAGGCCAAGATGAGGGCAATAGCAAGTCTTGTATTGATTTTTATCATTTATCTGTCCCAGTTTTGATGGCTGCTGCAAAGACCAACTCAGTCTCCATTCGTTATGTGTCCTGCCCCTTCCATAGGGATGTGGTTTACAGTGTGCAAAGCATGATGGCAATCCTTGCCTATTCATGGGGATTCTGTATAAGAAGCTGGAGCATAAAAAGCAGCAGGCAGAAGTGCGATTTTGAACCTGTAATTAGTTCTGTATTTCTGTTTGTTTATTAAATGAGATTGACTTTCAAGCCTTGATATATGCAGATCCATAATAAGCCATTTTGTTAAAAAAGGCAGAAATTGCCCAAGAGTAACAGTAGAAAGTTCCTGGGGGAAAGAATGCAACTGTTTTCATGTAACAGAAAACAGAGTACCCCACAGGTTGCTGAAAACTGTCACTAATGTAGGATAATGACTGAAGAGTGTTCCTGTTCTGTAGTAAGGCCATGGTAATTTGTGTATCTATCTGTTTTTTTGTTGTAGGTTGGGGTTTTTTGGTAGATCAAAAACTGAGCTGTAAACAAGTGAGAATTTCAGACACTCCTAAAATGTACCAAAGTATCATTTCTGGTGCTGAGATTTACTATTAACCTGATCTTTCTCATGGCATTTTCGTAAAAGAACTGTCAGTCCCCAAATAATCCAATCACACAAATGTTTTTGCAGTATTCCTTTTATTGTGAATGTATACATGACAAGTTTGTTGAAAGTGGAACTGAATCTATCCATTTTGTTATATATGTTTCTACTGCACTTCACATATGTCAGAGTACAGTCTATGTTCATTCTGTGTTTCCATATGTACAACTCACAGCTAACATAATCTCAGTCCCTTTTAAATTTCCTTGAAAATAGATTCACTGATAATCCTCACTCTCTAGTAAGACACAAAGAGAAGTCTCGAGGGGAAATAGGATGTGGAGGAATTGCTGGGGAAAATAAGTGAAGTCCTCCATGAATTATGCATATACCCATGGCTTACACGCATCAAAAACAGGTGTATGGGTTATTGTGATAACCAGGATAGCCCTGTGGGTTGGGCAGGATTATAATTCAATTGTTACAAACGGGAAACTGAGGCAAGAGGCAAGTGAATGACTTCCCAAGTTTTTTAAGTAAATTTAGTATCATGATTGGGAATTCCTGTCTTTCAGTACCCCACAAAAGTGATGGAATTATGATGATCTTAGTACCTAATCATACCTTCACACTTTGCCATACAACCCAAAGAATAGAGAGGAAAACAGGGTACGTTACAGTGCAGCTCTCTTTTCTTGCCCCAAATGGAATTTGCCAAATGGCTAACCAGGTTCTCTTCTCCTCATCTCCTAAATGGTCCCATAAATTGCAAGTGGAATTTCCCCCCCTCACCCACCATATTGATGCAAGTAGTGGGTTATAAATGGGTGGTATTTGTCTTTTTTTCATAAGATCTTGGCTTCTACTGTGAGGCTCTCCGAAAGGGTTCATGTCCCAAAGATGTCTGGAAAAAGTACCGAGCAGAAATAGGACTTTTATTTTCATACATTGTCAAAGTCAAAACCAGAACGCAGCTTCACATCAGGTGCTCTCATTCCCAGGATGCTGGAAAATTGTGCAAAAAAAAAAAAGCCACAATCATGATTCAAAGGATGGTGTGGATGCTTTAGAGCTTAATGTTAGCAGACAATCTGCTTAGCCTTTGAAAAAGGAGTTTGAGAGGTGACTACATCATATGGTGTAGTATCATCACTAGATAGACAAATTCAGATGAAAAAATAAGGCAATCAATTCTTCTATTAGTCCTTGGAACAAACAAATTTGGACTAACTAGATGCACTTTTGCCTGGCATGCTTTAATCAAACACAAGTTTTATTGTATTTAGAGACTAATTATGGGGCTAAATGCAAAGAAAGTTGAGAGAAACTTAGTTGCCTTTGATACACAAGATGTTCTAATGGTTCCATTTTAGCTTTAGAATTTATGGATCCTCTTTACGCAACAGAATTTTAATTTTCATTTTAAAAACGGCATCTTCCTAGCTTTCATGACTAGGAAGATGAAACATGAGCATGAGTCACAGCAGTGTTTTCTGAAGGGGATTGCAGATAAATCCCACAGTAACTTGTGATAAACTGGTCCTGGATTCTCTAATAGACTGTCATTCTGAAAGGTGAAAACTGCTCATTTTTTCCAAGCATTTGGATACAGTCTGAGGATGGCAAGTGTATACCGTATTAACATCTTCACTGCCGATCAAGAGAAATATCTAGAAAATAAATGCTTGCAATCAAAGATTAATTTCCAAGATGTGGAAGTTAATACCATGTGAAAATGAGTTCTAATTGCAAAATAAGGCTTCCATTTAATCCAGATGAAGCTGCTGCAAATTTTCCAGCTTGCTCTAAAATCCAGACAGCTTGCTACAGAGTTTAGGTATGACTTATCATAAGTTACACTGGAATTTGTTTAAGAATATCATAATATTCTTATATTATTAGAAGATAACTGTCCTTGTGCGGATATATTAAAATTCATGTTCATGTAGATGGCCAAGAAAATGGCACTGTATGTAGGATTTGAATGATATTATGCAGACAACTCATATACTATAGACAATCTTGGGCAGAGGAAAGAGACCAGAGAAAAATGTAATGGGAAGGCCAAAAAAAGTAACACACTGCTTATTTGCTTTTCACAATCCTTTACATATTATGTTTCTAAAGATTTCATGAATTTCCTATTTCTTCAATTCACTACAAGTATGATCTAGAATAGCTGTGTTCTCTAAAAAATTATTCTTTTCCTCTAGGCTGTGCAACCGTTGCTGTGTTAGAGACTCTAACGTGATGGATTATAAAGTATTTCTGAAGAATTTTGGCATAAGTACAGACACAGTTAAAGAAAAAAGCACAGAAAACAAAGTTCCAGGTATATGTTTAGAAAAGGAGCGGAAACTTGGGTACTTTTTCTCTTTCCAATGATATCAATAGAAGTATTTCTGTTGGCCTTGATGGATCTGGTTTGCAATTTTGTAGGGCATTGATAGCCTCTGATTCTCAGCAGATACAACTAGGACAGGGAGGAAAAGAAAGCCGGTTTCCTTTGGCCTGGGAAATTCTACCAACTGTTTGTGAAAACTACCTTTAAAATCAAAAGGTGACATGTTACATGGGCACTACAAACTCACAAACCCCAGAGAAAGAATTTGTTACTGCAACTTAGAATCTTGTAGCACTTGAGAACCTCAGTTTTCACCCAGTATTCAATCATACTGAACTTCGCAGGTAATGTTTAAAACAAAGAACTTGCACCCTAAGACAGTGACAAAATGGTGAACTTGGACAAGTTGGGGAGGTCGAGGTGACAGTAAGACATTTTTTGTCATCATGACAGTAGTTTCAAACATAGCAGCAACACAACTTATTGGAGTGGTGGGAATGTCTTTGTCTTTGTAGGCCTCAACTCAAAGAAGGATGTTTAGGAAGTATTGAAGGTCAGTAATTAAGTCAGTTTGTGAATGTGGATGGGCAGGTCCTCTCAAATATAAGGGCCAGCATAAGAATAGATACAAAATGTATGTTTGAAATTGCAAGAACCAGACAGTCCAAGGTGGCTACAAGGGGTCATTCCTGAGTGCAAGGTGATTGGCATGGAGGACATGGGCTGTGGACACCCTTAAAATGAAGGCATTAGCTTATGTCTATTGCCTAGTGAAGGAAAAGTTGTCAATAAGAGCAGGATATGGTTGTTTTCCTCAAAGACAGAAAAAGTGTGCTTCGGTAACTCAGTTTGATGAATGGAGGCAGTGAAGAGATTTAGCCCTGTACGTGGATAAAAAAGGTTGTGTTTGAGAGGCTATAGAGCAAAACTCTGCCAGATTTATCTTTAATGTGAATCTGAGGATCTATGGAGATGTGAGTTTAAGATGGTGCTCGAGTTAAGATAGTGAGAAAGACTTTTCCAGTACATTTAAAATAATGTAAATCTGTTTGCATATCTTGAAATTTAATTTAGTGTATTTAACAAGGTATTTTCTCCATCACATCTGTACATATATGATATTTTGGCAGTAGGATTTTTCATGAGTGTGAGGCTAACTGCTAATTATTTTTTCATTTATTTTTAGTTAAAAAGAAGCATTTAAACTTACCTTTGCTAAAGAAAGCCAGTAAAGACTTACCTGCAGTTTGCAGGCCAAAAAGCATTAGCTTCAAACGTTGTCTCTTTCATTTCTACTACTCAAAATTTAGCACTTCATGAAGAGGCTTCATATAGAAGAATAAAAAAATCTATCCTGGTCTAGAAAAGAGAAGCCAGCAGTCCAGAAGCCTGAATTATGATTATCCTCTTCCTGACAAAAAGTCTTCCCTTGGGTGGTAGGAATTATTTCTGAACCAATTTTGAATAGATGGCCTGATGTTCAAAGGCCCTGAATACCAACATTTCACATTGGCTTCAGTAGGATCAGAAGCAGCCAAATTCTTTTGAAATCATGAAGTCAGAATATCGAGTATTTTAATAATACTTCTTCTTCTCACTGTTTTACGTGACCATGGTGTGACTATATAGAGGTTTGTAAGTTTGTGCAGTACTATCAAAGATTGTTTTGAAACCATTGCTAGAAGTAAATGTAACTACCAAAACCAGATGGATTTTCTCCTGTGGAGCTACTGAGATTGTAGAGAAATGATCTTACAAATTAAGGCTCCTCCTCCTTGCTAGTACATACTGCACCTAGCACTGTGCATGATTAACCCTCTTAATTAATACATCTAGTTAATGGGGCCTGGCACACAACCTTCTCGGACCTCCTCACACATTCAGAGACCTTGCTTGTGTGGTGTTCCTGCAGCCCTACTTTACTCAGTGTCTTGAATTCATCTCTTGCCCTCTGATTCCCAGTTTCATTCTTTTCACCCACCCACTTTGAGAAGTGGAACCTTGTCCATGTAAAGTATTATAAAAAAATTAACGATCAACCATGGGTCTAAAAATAGATTTTAAAATCATCCAGGTAAATATCTGGTTCATTTCTGAGGTGCAAATTTGAGTTATATTTGTTTAATAAATATTAGTACCCAATCAAAACTAAATTGAAATAGGGCAGTTCTAAATGGAATTGAGCATTCATGCAAATAATTTTCAAAAATGTAAGTAATAAAAAGTATAGCTTTATTTAAATAGGAAGGAAAGTCTGTGTTCAGCACGCCACTAAGTGGACAGAGGGAACAGCAAGAGCATGCCCTAAGCACAGAGTAGTCACGCTGGTATCCTTTCTCATACAGAACAGCATTTTGTTTCCTATGCAGCCCCACTGGAATAACCTTTGAAAGAGTTTGGTGCGTATACTCTTTGTGCATAAGGTTCTTAAAATGCCTGTGTCTTGTCCGCCACAGTGGTTGCTGCTATGCTCTGTACCAAATTNGTTCAAAAAATGTGTGGATGTGGCACTTCGAGACATGGTTTAGTAGGCATGGTGGTGTTGGGTTGACGGTTGGACTAGATGACCTCAGAGGTCTTTTCCAACCTTAATGATTCTATGATTCTATGAAATAAAACACATCCATGGCAGAATCGTTATCCCTGTGTACATGCCAACAGCACATTAAGTAGAGCAGCATACAGCAAACCACCATCACAAAATGAGCTGCTCAGCCCAGCTGAAATAAATATTCCCCAGAATTGTTTTGGTTTTGGTGTTGGTTTTGGTTTGTTTTTTTTTTTTTTTTTTTTTGATGGAGAGTCATTGAGGAGGGCTGTTTAACTTATAGTAACTGGAAGCTCTTCCAAGGACTGTGGGAGCCAAGATGGGACAGTGAGACGGGAGTATGTGAAGGAAATGGAAAAGAGCCTTTTCAGGATCAATAGGCATGTTTATTATCAAAGGCCTATAAGGACACTGTCTTCCATTTCCTGAAAATATATTTTTGGTAGTGGATCATTCTGCAAACATACCAACAAAGAGAGGGAGTTAGTTTCTAGTAGTACCTTCTGATATTAAATGTAATAAAGGTACCTGTTAAGATTGTAAGTTATCTATATTATGGTTTAAAAGAAATATGACATGAAAAACTGCTACAACAAATACACAGATTAGTTAGCATAATTTTGAACTACTGATCAAGTTTGAAATACAAGAAAATACAAGTTGTATTTCAGGTTTGGTTTAGTCTATATATAAAGATTTATCCAGTTAACAAAACCAGTCTTTAAGAGTTTTAGATGGCTTTATTTCTTTGAAGCTGACAAAGCTGCGGACTTTGCTAAATCAGTTTTCTTAACAGCAGTAATCTGCCAGAAAACAAAAGAGAAGGCACAGAAGCAGAAAAAACTTTTCCTACAGTCTTCACCAGCTGAGTGTGCTGTGACAGAGTGCAGTCTGGATAGCACTGAGAGGGCATTTAGAGAAAAGGTAAGGGAGTGCCTTTAATACTTCAGAATACTTTGACAGGTGGAGAAGCTGAGCCAGGCATCACAGGAAAAGATCATTGCCGTGCTTTGAGGCCAGTTAATTATACCAACTTATTTTATGAACAAATTCCATGCACAGGATTGCTTGTATGCTTTTAAAGCCGGTTAGCAGAAGCAGAAGCAGCAGCTCTGTTTTATTTCATGTGTTCCAGTCTTGCTTATTAGATTCACAGCATTAAATATGTATGTATTAGAACTCCAGATTCCTTAGGCTAAAACCAAATGAGAGTGCATCGAAGCTTGATGGCTAAGGTGTTTCATAATGTGAATTGTTAGATCACTCTGTCAGATCAAAGTAAGTAATGACTTACACTGAGTAATGACTAGTTACCATTGTCTGACAATTATTTTCTGACCTGCATGAAATAAATTATTAGTGGATAGGTGCTACTGCAGAAACACAGTTTTTTAATATGTGGTGGCAAGCTTGGAATAGACAGTGGAGCTGGAATAGACATGGCAAATTACCTCTCCACATGCCCTTAGATGTGATTTTAACTGAAGAGGGTTGGGGAGTGTGATGGTGGAACATAACTGTGTTCTACCTGCTTTATGGGAAGGTGAAAAGAAACAAAATTTTCCAACACTCACTCTTGTGTCTTCATGTCATGAAAATCCTGGCTCTCTGAGAAAAAAGAAGCTGATACTGTGTATCAAGACTGCATACTCTACTACAAACTCAATTACACAGAGCTGTAACTGTGCTTTCTCAGCCTTGAAAAGACAGGAGAGGAGGGGCAAACAAGGCTACAGGGACATTCAACAACCTGACCCTTCTTCATCTTGTATATCTTTGATAAGGAGGTCAAGGCCTGGATTGGAAGCACAGTACATCTCACCTTACAAGCCCTTCCAGTCCTTGATGTTTATTTTGGGCTTTCTAAAGTCTCTCCCTACATTATCTTTACACTGTGATTTCGGCAGTTTTGAATGAACAATAATCAGCTTAGAAGCAGATGGGGTACTTGTCAAAAAATGGCAGGGGGAGAAAAGCCTCAGGGATGCTTGCAGTATTCAACAACCCAGTGTGAGCTACCATTTCAGAAAAACAAACCAGTCTTCCTATTGTTTCACGAGCCTTATCAAAATCTGCAGTAAGTCAACTTTCAGGCATTTTACAAGTCCCATAAGCAAAAACACATCCACATAGCTCCTTTGCAACAGCCCATGAATTAAAAAAATAACCAAAGAAATGTGTGATATGTTTATACAACAGCTATGTTAACTATTCCATGACTTCTAACATTTTCCTGTATTCATGGTGCTAAGGACCCATTTTAATTAAGGCAACTTTGATATTAGGTTATGCCATAGATGGTTTTAAAGTTACGTTAAGAAAGGTGTTATCAAGCAGGCTGATCCACCAAGTATTTTTAGCTCTGAATTTCCAGGCAGAGTTATTATTTGAGAAACTTGTCTGACTTGTCATTTGAGAGTGTGTGATTGGGAATACTGTTTTGTAGTGAGCTTATTAATTAAACATCTGACGGTCAGAGTATGCCAGGGTAACCTATTTGATCAGTTCACAGAGAAGAACATTTGAAAAGCTCTTGAAAAAAATGCATTATTGTTTTAAAAGCTTCATGAACTTGATTTTTCTGAACAAAACACTATAAATTGTATTCATTACAGCTGTGTTCAGCCTATCAGGACATTGAAAAAGCCTTCAGAGCAATTGATGTCAGTTGGAGTGGATTTGTGTCTTTGGATTACTTGAAGTCAGTCATAAATGGCTTTATATTTCCTTTGCCAAATGAAACTTTTCAAGAGCTAATGAATAGGTAAGAATCATATTATTTTCTTAGGGGACATTTTTTAGCACTGCTGCCTTATAACTTTATTATTGCTTTTTGTGACTACCATCATTAATTCATCTTACTTGTGCCTGTGTTGCAGTATGGCACAGTGTGTGAAAGCTGATGTAGCTGGGTATAAAACCACGTTTTTTTGCAGTAAGGTATATAGTTTTAATGGAGTAGAAGCTTTAAGTTACTGCTTTCTTACTTCTATTTTCTCACAAATTTGTATTTAATTCCCCAAAGGGAGCATTACTCTCTTGCATTCAGACGACTAGTGATGTGGGATGGTGTGAATTTGCTGGAAGAGCAGCTTCACAACTGTTATCACCATGTTTGCATGGTGACAGTGTGACTCTACAAGCCTCTCCTTTTTAAATATGCTGGTGTGGCAAAGAAAGGAAAGGAAGAAATGAAACTAAAGTGAATGAATGAACTAATGCTGAAAGCATTAACTCTGCACTGTTCATTGTCAGTCACTGGAAAAGATAACTGAAGGAACACTTCTGTGCTGCATAATAAAGCGATTTCATACCTGTAAATTTGAATTTATATGAAAATAAGGCAAAAATATTTTGAACGTAGGTTTTGGCATTGTAAATATTTTTATTAAAATTGCTGTGAAGGTTGAGAAATCATGCCAACTACTGGATTCAAGCCAATGTACTATTTCACTTTATAGCAGCCATCTTTGTAGTATTATGACCAAAACTCAAATCATCTTGTGGGCAGTATAGGGTACAGAAGATAAATGGATAGAAACATTTTCCAGCCCAGCCTCAAAGATCTCAGCAGACATAGTTTAGGCCACAGGACATTTTCCAAAATATGATTTCCTGGACATGATCACTTCAGCATATGCGGACTAGCTTCCTAAACTCATTAATCCTTTTTAAAGCCAAAATATCACAGGAATGGATGTTTTTGTGGCTTTTGGTTAAATCTAGACCAGGGGCTCTCATGATTAATCTTTTGTACTCAGAAACCAAAGACTGTGAGAAGAAAACTGCCAGAATATACTTTATACTTGTTGGCAACAGTGCCAAGGGCATATGGCCAGTCAAAGAGAAAGGAAGAACAACTTAACTCTTACACAGCATTTTTACTTCAAAATATTGTTTAAGCTCACAACAAGACATTGGAACAGGCTGCCCAGGGAGGTGGTGGAGTCCCCATCCCTGGAGGTGTTCAAAAAACGTCTAGATGTGGTACTTCAAGACATGGTTTAGCAGGCATGGTGGTTTGGTTTTTTGTTGGTTTTTTTTGTTGTTTGTTTGTTTGTTTGTGGGATTTTGGGGTTTTTTGTTTTGGTTTGGGTTTTTTGTTTGGTTTGTTGTTGTTGTTGGGGTTGTTGGTTTGGTTTTTTTTGGGGGGGGGGGCGTTGATGGTTGGACTAGATGATCTCAGCGGTCTTTTCCAACCTTAACAATTCTATGATTCTATGATTCTAACAACAGGATAAGGCACCCAAATCATAGAGTGTGAGGAGGTCAATAACCAGATCATGCATTACTGCTTAATGACACAGCAATGTATAGTTTATCTGTTTAAATTGTTGGAAGAGTAGAATCATCCATGTAAATAATCAGCTGAGTTATTTTTTTCTTTATATGCACTAGTTAGCTGTAAAGACCCCAGTGCAGATATACATTTTACAGCAGCAGGTGCTGTATGAGTGTGTCATCTGCAGTAACCATATTGCTTTGTGCATGCAGCACATAAATCTGATTTGCTTCTAGTCATTCACAGTGTGATATAACAATGATCAACTATTACTTTGTAAAAAAATTACTATTATAGTTTTTTTTTTTCAATTCATGTCACTTGTTAGTTTAAATCTGAAAGTAAATCTTGCTCTTAAGAACAGTTGCATAATGGAAAGATTTCTGCCTGTATTCTTCCACTGGAACTTTCTCTACTATTTGAAAAATATAGTGACATTTTAATGATGCTGTAAACAGAAACGTTCAAGCCTATGTAGGCCATGTCTCTTAGGTGATATTTCTCAGATAATGTAATTTAAAATCTCCACCAGGTGAATGGAACAACAGCAAAAGTTCCTCATAGTCATCTAATTCTAATAATGAAGTCACTTCATTGTAGCTGATAATAAATGTAATAGCAATTGATGGGCAAGGGACATGATTTCAAGTTTTTTAAGATTCTATTTAAATAATATGACATGAGATGTGCCAGGGAGCTTTTTATAAGAAATAATACATGACAGCATTTTATGGCTGTTTGAGGTATTTACATCTCATGGGCTCCTGATATAAAATTCAGGGCCCATTGAAGTTGATGCAATTTTGCCTTAGACTTCAGCTAGGATTTCATCCTTGACTGGTTTAGGACCAGATTACCCACGCACTTATCTCTCTGTATATGTCCACAGTGCAGCAAGATCAAATACATCAGAGGCAGACCGCTGAGGTGTGCTTCATTCAAAGGACATCACTCAGATGAGTCCTGAATTCCCTGAATTCCATCACTTCTACTCTTGAAAATTCTTTCACTTAGAAGTAAAACATCATGAACTTGAGGTTGTATAAAAAGTTGCATAAACTGAAGGAATTAATTTCACAGTATTTCAGCATTTCCAAGTGAGAAATATTTTGGTTATGTTTTGGAGCTTTGCTGTGGATTGCATCACTTCACAGGTTGAGGGGTTTGCGTGAGGGGTATTCTTGTTGACGGTTGGGAGCAAATCATACATGACCAGTATGAAGGCTTCGCCAACAGAGGGCCTAACTTCTAAGACACTTTTCTGGTGGCTGCTGGAATTTCTAATTGGTGACTCTTATTTGTGATATGAGGTAAATCATTGTGCTCAGTTGCTCAGGACTTTGGGGAACATAATATCAGTTAAAAACACAAGGACAGTGTTCAGCAGCAGAGGTAGTTTTAAACTTTTTGCATTACCCTCATGCTTCATTAATTTATGATTTGTATAAAAGTATCAGATGCTAAGGCACTGATAGTTAAAAATTTCTCAATGGGTAGTATTTCGTAAAGGTTCACTATGAGATGATATATCACATGGTTTTACCAGTTATCCATGTTGTTACATTTCTAATCAGTCAATTCTTTTAGAAGTATACTGTCTTCTAGTTGGACATAACCATAAGCATACTTCCAAAAAGCCATGTAGAATTTATTTTTATTACATTAATAAGTTAGCTGGCCTGCTATAATAGATAAAATGCTGTATTGCCACTCACAAAAGATGCACATTTTTTCTGGCCCTAGAGTGGAATGATCTTTCTATGCCTCAGTTATGCTACCTATGGCATTTAAACATTGTACTTATTGCCCTTCTAGCACAGCTTGAAATCTGAAGACCAGTATTAAAACTATAAAGAGGGATTGTTTTAAAATTAAAAAAATATTCCAAAGTCCTTCCTCAGTTTTTATTCCCACTGACTTAGCTTTGTCTAAATAGGGTTTTCTTCAATTTGATCCACAAAACTTAACGCTGGGGAGTTCTTCCCCCTGATGCCCTGGCCCCCGTGAGGGCCTGATTCATCCCTTTCCATGATAAAACCTGTAAGACAAAAGTGCTGTATTAGCCAGCCACAGGCAGAACTGGAAATGCTTCACAATCCATTACCCATCTGGAGAACTGAAGAAAACCACTGCACCTTGTGGATTGATCAATGGCACCACAAATCATAGCTTGTAATGCCAGACCTTCACACATCCCATTAGTATTTCTTCCTAAGTTCCCTTCAGCTCCCAGGATTTTGGCAATTGTCACTGCCAAAGTCTGAGAGGCAATTGTAGGGCTTCTGAGCAAGGAGGTGGAAGTGGAGAGGTCTGTTGCTCTGATTGACGCAGCTTTGGCTGGTTGCTCATTTTCAGCGCAGAATTGCTCTCTGCAGTGCGATTTGAGTGATTTAGTAGACCATAGACGTTTCAGTGTGAAGGGATCTCAGTTGGGGGCTCAAAATAACAGTTGTTATCTTGGCCTTAATTTTAAAGATCATCTGTTATTTCATACTGTTTGTTTCATATTCGTTTATCCAAAACAATCATCAGATATGAAATATCTATCCTTCCCACAGCTTTTTTTAATAACCCATCCCTCAATAGTACTGTTGGCAAAGCCCTTCCCTGCAGGGAATGAAATGGCTCCCCTGGTGAAATTTGAATGCCAGCACTGCCTGTGTCTTCATTTACCTTGAGTTTTTGGTGTTTGGCCCTTCCCAGCCCCTCTTCTGGGCTCTGGTACAATTGTGCTGCTTGTGCAGTGGGAGATGCTCAGCCCTTGAGCCACTGCGCCATGGTGCATGCATGCTACTCGCAGGCAGGACGACTGGAAAAAGCCATGTTCCCTCCCCGCCCATTAAATACCCTGTGCTGTCAGGTTGCGGTCAACCAAAGTCTGAATGCTGTCATTCTTGTAACTTTAGGTTTTTAGCTTTGTTGGCTGAGCTTGAGAAACTGCTGGGTAGTCCAAAAACTGCAGTTTTTTTGTAAAAGATCCAGGAAGTCTTGCATACCTCTGACTGCATTTGGTAATTTTTTTAGCTTTGTCCTATGCATCCTGGATTAGCAAATGCTCTAAACACCATCTGCCACCATTTTAAGGAGCATTAGGAGTTTTAAAAGCTTTTTTTGAGATGACTAGAGTAGCAAGTCAGCATGTTTCTGATAATATGCACGGGATGTAATTGCCTACAAAGCACCATCTGAAGTAGGAGTGCCTTTAGCCCTGCTCATTGGAGCTTTCTGCAGTACCATTGAAACTGAATAGGAGATATGCCAGTGGTTTGGGGGGGTTATGGGATCAGGTCCTTATTGATTTTAAAGTAATTATTTATAGAGTATGACACTAGTTAACTTTCCAGGATTTTTTAACGTAGTTTAACACTTTCAGTACTTTCGAAGTTTTAAAATTTGGGTACAATGAGCATCACAACATTTAAAAAACCCAACATACTATTCCCCTTAGTAAGTTTCTCTACTGTTATGTGTAAATAATGAGAAGGGATGCATTAAATACTATCTCATTCTAGACATCTGTAATGTGAATGTCTACGCCTGAACTGCTCCTCCTAGACTCCATTTTATAGTCACTGGAGAGAAACAACAGGCATGATTCATCTAACCAGTTTTAGATGTCTACTTTAGGATGAGATGAATCCTGTCCTGAAAGTGCCTGTTTCTCCCCAATGACTATAAAGGGAACTTAGAGTGACTCGCTCAGGTGCAGGCATGTACATTTGGTTAGATGAATTCTCGCTTGGGGTCTAGTTCTTCCACAGCTAGACATTTGGAATTGAGAAAACAAGTTGGCTCAGTTTACATATTTAGTAACAAAAAAAGCTATGCAAGCTTACTCTAATTATGAATGTTGCACACATTGATATTATAATGATGGTGTGATGTTCTAATTCAAAATTCTTCTTGGAACGTAAAGTGTTTTTATATGGAAATCTTTTAAAACTGTTTTCTTCTTTAAAAATCGGATTTGGACTGAAAGCCACAGGTAAAATTGCTTGGCAACGACTTTTAGAAAAATTCCAGGATTCTGGGAGCACCTTTGAAAACAGGCAGACAGCTCCTATGAGAAAAAAATGTAAGAAAGCAAGAAGTTAATTTTTTATGCGAGTAACCTGTGGTATACATATTTATTGAAAATGAGAAGTGTATCTAGTCAATGGTCAACCTTGATTACATTCAGTTAAAAAATCTTTTGGCAATGCTTTCTCTAAGTGCACTCTTATTTTGAATCCTATCAAACCCTGAGTCTTAATGAGGTGATTTATTCTTCCTGCTCTGAGAAGAACATAGTGAGTAAAAGAGGTTGAGACATGAAAGCATTGCAAAGACTGTCTTTTTTCCTCTTGCAGAGTAAATCCAGCTAGAGGAGACGAAGCTTTCTCCAGTGACACTGTTCTTCAGAAGCTGTGCAGATACATACAAGATGTTTATCCCTCTTTAAAGCAGACATTCCTTATGCTTGATGAAGTAAGAGCAATTATTTTTAGGTGTTGCCTCAGTTAATTACTCTTACAGCTAAACATTTGTGTCTCATATCTGCTTCAAAGTAATCTAGCGGTTGCCAGTCTTTGTTTTCTGTCACAGCACCATGCAGAGTCTGTTTTTCAAGTTTCTTTAACATAGATATGTGCAACTGGGGACTAAATAATCTGAAACAACATCCCTGATAAACAAAAATTATTGACCTCCTACAATTTCACTAGAAGTCATGTTGGCCAGTTCTTTAATCATCCCTGTGGCTGCCTTTGAACGCCTGCTAGTTTTTCTGTATATTTCATGAAATGTTACGACAGAAATGAGAATTGGTGCTTTAATAGAAGTTGCGCTGGTACCAGAAAAATAAATAATATAACTTTCCACATACTGCTAAGTGTTCCCCTGTTTCTATGTCCAAGGATTGCCCAAGTGCCTTATGCCTAACATCATACTGGCGATTTATTTATGCTTTGATTATGTATTATGACCTGCAAATCTTTAAGAGCAACTGCTTCTTATAATTAAGATTCCACTTCTATTCTGGTGTATTTTCTCCATTTGTCAATGTAGGACTTTATTAGAAAGCTTATTCTTTGCTTGTGCTTATTCTTGCCAGTAAGCTCTATCAGTGGTTTGTTCTCTTTGTCATTTTACCATTCCATTTGTCTTTCAGTTATCTATGGTCATCCAATGTTTTAAAGTTTTTTGGGGGTTTTTCAGCTTATTTGTAGACATGTGTATGTATATATGTATATAAATATATATACAGAGAGACAGAGCTGTGTTTAGTCTGTTTATACACACACACACACATATGTGCTTGTGTGCATAAAAAGGATGTATAGCACAGGGCTAAAAATCAGCCCCTGCAAGACCTCATTAGAAACAGACCTACTGAGAATGGGTTATTATCTGCAATTCCATTTGAAGGTTTGTGTTATTTGGTTCTGTTATCTATCACACTGGTTCGATATCTGCCATTTGCATCTGTAGTGTTCTCATTTCTTAGTCAAAATGGCATGCCACTGGGCATAAATAAGATATACTGTTGCCTCGGGCAGCAGACTGCCCCCAATGCCCATTTTGCCTCTGCCAGAGTCCTGGACAGTCCCATTAGTTGCTAATTCCAAGAGAGGGATCCAGATGTGTTAATTTGCAGCTGTTGACATCGCTATGTTGACTGGTACCATTGGTTATCTCAGCATTGGGCATTATAACCTGGTTATACAGGGTTCATCTCCAAACCTGGCTCCGCGTTCCCTCTCCCCACTCTTTCTCCTACTCAGGGCTGTCTCTGGGCCTAAGTGGATCGCCTCCTCTCACTGCCTACTGTAGTCTATCATCAAGTGTGGTAGCTCCCAGAAAAGCTTATTTCCTTACTGGTAAAGTGAAATGCAATACCTACTGGCTTTGACACTTAGTGCAGAAGGAATATTATGAAAAGTGTTCAGATTCATGTGATCAACACAAGAAAAGTCTTCTTGGATCTCAATTTCTTTTCACACTAGGGTCTGCATAGTAACATTTAGCAAATACTATTCTCCTGCTCAGCTGCTGTATGCGATAGTTCCGCAGAGCAGTGATCTTGTCAGTGAACTCATTATAATGTCTGAACATGCGTGAATTTGTAACATTCCTAAATATTTATGTAACTGTGTGAGTGGGTTTTCTGCTATTATGAAAAACCCTTCTAAACCAAGTAAAGACATTTCCTCATGTCTTAGAGTTAACAAAAGTAAGTTTCTTGCTCCTTTTTTTCCAGGAGATAGAAATAGATTTGAACTTGAATGTCTTCTGCTTCAGGACTTAAATACATTCATGTTCTTATCTAAAAGTTTTTATTAGGTCCATACAGCATGCTCCTGATTCTTCATCACATCACTGCCCAGCACACAAGCAACTGCCTGCTCCCTTTATCTTCCAGGTGATTTTCTTTCTGAATTGTTCTCGATGTGTTGGAGTCTAAAATGCTACAGGTCCTTACCTGTTAATTCATATTCTGAAAATGAAATCTCAACCTAGCAGCAGTGCTTTCTAATGTGCAAGCTAGAAATACAATGTTCCCTGTAACTATACTACAAATTTGACTTTAAAATGTTGAATCAGATTGATATTTTATAAAAGGATGAGTGAAGCACCCTTTGATGTTCTTTCGTGAGTCTTGCAATATTTTGTGATTTACTTTAAAACCCAGATCCTAGAAAAATAATAGTTATACAAGTGTTTGAACACCAAGGAATTAATAATAAGACAACTTCTCTAGCTTCTTAGAATGTTTTCAGAAAAGTTTCTCCATATATTCTGCAACACAGAAACAAAAAGGCATTAAAAATAATTTGAGTGGGAATTATTCAGTAAATTCTTGATCGCGTGTGGTGTCCCAGTCACCTAAAGCATTGGTATTTGTGTCATTTGAATATGGGACATCATAGTTCTTTCTGAGTCATATTGTTGCATCTCCTGCAAATTTAGAAATTTAGCATTGCGGTATTGAGTTGTGATTTTTCACCTGACTTATTTGTTTTTATTTTAGTCTTTTTTAAAAAGAGATTGTTCATCTCACAGCAAGGAATTCAAGTAGTACTGGAAAGTCTCCTAACTCACGTTCTTTCTTAAAGGCATTAGATTCATAAAAGAAGCTAAAATGTTTTCTGTCCTGTGCTGAAACTTGGGATCAGGTAAACTTCAGAGTATTCCCAGCATTGTGAAAGGTTTAAAGGAACATAGTTAATGGTTTTAACATTATACAGAAGATATCAAATACTATAAAAATAATACAGAACATGAATACCTGTTTAAAGTTACATGCTAAAGGAGACAAATTGGTTGTATCTGACATTTAAATTAAAAATAAGCATTAATATGTGCAGGATAAGGCTACACTTTAATCTGAGATGCAGCATTTTGGAAAAGAAGGGAGACGTCATAAGTGTGTATGTCCAAATACACCACCTAGCAATGAATATACATCCCCATGGTCCTTGTGCATACAGGAGAAATTACAGACAAGGAAAATCTCTTTTGATGAAGGGATAAAATTAGTTATGATAGGTAAAGTTAATGAGAATCAGAACTGTGCAGTAATTATTATAAGCTCATATATTATATAAACAGAGAGTGTTATCATGTATTTGTAAAAGGTTTATGTTTGCAATTTGTCATCTGACAGGTAGACTGTAACTTATGTGTAACACTGACAACGTTGAGCCTACAGCTGCATAGTTCAAAAGTAACTTCATCTGACTTTTTCTAGATTTTGGATTACCTTTTTATGTTTAGTTCTGGAATATGAGCTTTTGATAAAGAACTGTTTATCCTTACCAGCCCTGTGGCCCTCACAATGTACAGAACTATGCTAAAATGCCTTTCTGTCAGTTTTGATAGAATGCCATGATGTGTATGTCCCATGTACCAGATTGCGTGATCAACACTTTAGTGGACAAGCTGGATTTTTTTATTACTTTGATTTGCTACATATTGCACTTCTTAAATTGTAGACTCTGTATTTCTGAATTGAATGAGCAAATAACAGACTGAAAAAATTAAAGCTCTCAGTCTGGTTGACACAAGCAAAAGGAGCACTGGGGATATCTTCAGAAGTAGTATTGGCATTTTTTATTAGATGATTTTATATAGATGATATATCACAATTCCTTTCTAATATAATTACACAAAAAAACGTTCTTTTTAGGTCTGCAGTATTTCATCTATGTACATAAATATATGAACACAAAAAGAAAGAATTTACCTAGCAATTTATAAGAAAAAAGATCAGTTTCATACATTGCAGTAGATAATAATAATGCCTACAGCATTCAGGCCATGATTCAGTAAGGCACTTTGCTACATGATTTTAATTCATTTACTGAACTGGAGCATTATGAAATGAAATTGTTAACAAAGGCAGAGGTATTCGAGATGGTGGAAAGACAAGCTGAAGAAAGAACTATTTAATGCGCAACATCTAGAGGCTCGCTCAGTGAAAGAAATAGGTGTAATAGGTTTATATTTATACATAACATCACGATTTTTTTTTTGTTGGAATAGACCAGCACATCCCCAGTTACATCACTGATGCTGGACTGACTTAGATAATGATCTGGACAATAAAATTAAATCCTTTTGAATAAATAAAATTAAACTTGCAAGGTGGCCAAATAAGCAAATGCAATCTGCTTAATAAATTCTGATGTAGTATATCTTAACTTTCCCATATTATCTAAGTTTTGAACAAAATGTAATTTATTTTTATCATAACAGATATTTCATCTTCATGGGTAAGACCTAGTCATTCTGCACAATTGGTTCTTGTGAAGTACAAGCTATCTTTGTAGCTTCAGTACCAGATTCCCTAACTTATTTACTGGGAGAGGTAGGTATATTATCAGGTTTTGCTTCCATATGATTTAATGCAGTGACAACTGTCTCTAAAGAAAATTCAAATACCAGATAGTAGTTTCACAAGACCATTATCTTTTGATTGCAAAACTTTAAAGTATTTCCCAGACCAACTGATGAAGTAAATAATTGCTCATCCTCTG
>VZTL01044066.1:0-24066 GCA_013400535.1 Scopus umbretta | reverse complement strand
GGGCCGCCGGGTGGCTGCGTCCTCCCTCCCTCCCCAGCAGCGCCGGCATCCCGCGGGCCGCTTCCCGGCGAGCAGAGGGTGAAAAAGCCGTGAAAACAAAGAAAACTTTCAAAAGTGGCGTTGCGGGCCAGCGGGCGGCAGCCGAAGCCGTCCCGGCTGCCCGTCCCCGCCGCGGGCGAGGCGGTGCTGCCCGCAGGCCCTGCTCCGCCCGCTTGCCCCTTCCCTGCTAGCCAGGGCGAGCGCGAAACCGGAGGGAGCTGGCCCGCCGCTTCGGGAGCTGGCCCGCCGCTTCGGGAGCTGGCCCGCCGCTTGGCAGCCGCGCCGCCTCAAGGTCAGGCGGCTTCCCTTGTTGCAGCAGGGTAGGTGAGGTGAGGAGGGGGCACTTGCTTCCCCCGAGCTAAGGTAGGGTGGCGCTCAGTCCCGAAACTTGGTAACGGTGTGACTACCCAACGGAGCTTTATTTAAGCAAAAATGGGGTTTTTTTTGTGGGATACGTTCGTAAAGCCTGTCTTCTCGCAGGGAAGTTCAGCTCGGATGAATCCTCTTGCGTTCAGTTCCGCGGCTAAAGTGGTGGAAATCCGAGCAGCTCGCACTCCGCATAGCTGCGTATTTCTGTTGCCTGCCTCCCTGTCGGCAGAAGTTTTTATGTGTTCAAGTGGTGAGTGAGATTACGGAATGAAAAAAAACCAAAACAAAAAACTAGTTTTCCTTTAGATGAGTTTCATGATCCTGTTCACCCGGGGCTACCAGAATGCCAGGAAAAGATGGGTGACAAGAAATGTTTTACTAAAGCTGGAGGAGTAATTAGGACCGGGCCTTTCTGCACCAGCCTACCTCTAGTTCTGCTTAGGTTCCACAGCAGTTTAAAGCAATGTAAGTGTGATGGTCTGGTGACACTCCCTGCTTCCCAACTCTGCCCGCATGCTGGCACCCTCCCCTCCTTACACGGCTTGTGCTTCTCTGATCGGGCAAGTGAGTTGATCTGGCTTGCTGACCTGCCTGAAGACTACCTAGGGTTTGGCCAGCTCAGCGCTCTGAATTGGCTCATCATGTAATTATGACGGTGTTGGTGCTGGTGCAAAGGAGTTACGGAGGATGGCAGGATGACAGAAGCTCTGACTTAATCATCTTAAAATATCATGAAACAGCATTCTGAGTTGCTAGGGGTGGAGTCAGCTGAAATGTGAAACCCAGCTTTTGGCTGGTGTAACTAATTGAGAGAATGTTGGTTTTGTTTCTCTCACCCCCCCATCCTCCCATGCTCTTAACTTTAGTTCACGTTAATACAGATTATGACTTGAGAAAATGTGGGGGTGCTTGTTCCTCACTTCTAGTTCATGATTAAAAACTCATTGTGAGAAGTTGAAATCTACTAGTTCTAAAGAACACGATAACTGGAATAAAAGAGTTAACTTTAACAGTTTTATGTAAGATTTCATTGGTTTAATAAATCAGTTTTAAATAGAAATGTGAAGAAAAAAATCATGTGCATGATATTTGTTTTATGCATGAAAATACGCAATTTACATGAAGTAAACTTTTGTTGGGTAAAGATGATAATCCAAATAATTTGTATTAGTAGACATTGAAATTGCTTTCAGGTGCATCATGCTCCTGGTTAGCAAAAGAAGAACCAAGTTTATTATAAAAAGCTGTACTCTTCTCTTTTTTAGTATTTGCACTGCAATGTAGTTTTTAAGTCAAAGCTACTAGTGGGGGAGAACCCCAACAAGGTGCAAGAAGCTTCTTGCTTGCTGGAGTGAAGTGGAATGAGATCTAAATCTGCCCCATGTTGCAGTGTGGTAAAGCTTTACAAACTGAGAAAGTTATTTTCCAAAGGCCTTAAGAGCTGTAAATAATTTCTTGTGCATACCATTTCATGGGGCATATCTCCTTGCAAAATCCGTGTCTGTTTGACACCTGTTTGGGAATTCTTTACCTTTAAACTGCTGTCAAACTGAAGGCTCAGGATGAACATTATCCTGTTGTAAATGATTGAAGTTTTATATGCTAGTTGTACAAAGAGTGTGTGCAAAACTCAGGTGTGAGTCAGTCCCTTAGAACAGTCCCTAAAAGGCTTTTGTTTAAGGAAAAAAATCTGTCCTGTGAGAGTTAAATGCCCCACTGAATGTTCCTTTAGGTGCACGTTGCAGTTGTTCGCAATGTTACATTCACTTGCGTAACTGGTACGCACGTCTTGGTGAATATGTTTGTGTTTCTCAGTTTTTATACTTCATGTGTATTTTTATACTCTTTAGTGGAGACATGCCAGCCACATGGCTGTTTTATGCCCACTTCTGACTATATTGTGATAGTGTAATATTCTAAAGGGTTCATAACCTTATAGAATAAATTGTGTTCTGATAACCTTCTAACCCTTCTTGAAGTTTAACATTTCATATGCATTAATAGTAACTTTCAGTAATGGGTTGCTTCAGCTGTTTTCACTGATAGCTTTAAAATACAGTTTGGCAAAGCATATGTAATGCCATCTGAAGGTGCTTACACATTCAGCAGTGATTTCCTCTTCTCTTTAGCCAAGAAGGGTTTTCTTTGCCTGAATAATCTAGTTTAGTATATGACATAAGGGCAGAAAGAGTTCAATCATACTGTGTGATGGGGTGGGGGTGGGGGTGGGGAGTTGAGATTTGTGGTAGTTTTCAGAAGCATGCAGACATGAAAACTGCAAGCTTTGAATAAAGCTTAAGCATACCACACCTGGAAGAATTTTGCAATAGCAATGAAGTTTTTAAAAATGTTGCATTAAAAAGGAAGTACCATATTGAAACTAGAATTACAGGTTGAGACAAGATCCTCCAATAAACATAATAATTCAGGGGAGCTTGTTGGGTAATCACTTCAGTAAGGAGTTGTTTGTTTCAAAGGCTACAGTAGCCTGAGGAACAAGATGACTAGAAACTAAAGGCTTGTATATTGAAACTTGATACAAATAGCTGAGGAATGCTTCAAGAATTTATTTGCTAAATCCTGAAGTTGGTTTTTAGTTGTGAAGAAAGAATTACACTGAAGGTGAATAGTCCTCATGATTATTCATTCCAGTGAGAAAAGCAGTAGTGAATAGTCACTACTGTCCTATATGAGAGCTAAATGAACAATAGATCTGAACTTGAAAAAAAAGAAAATATTGAAATGTCTACTTCCAGAAGATACAAAGGCAGTCAAAAGCCAGTATATGTAGCCAGCCCTTTTTCCTTTGCTAGTAGGATTTATGGATGAAGAAGGCGGTTGTGGAAAAAATGAAAAAAACCACAGAGCAAATAAATGCATAATTGCTACCTGTATGTCATTTAATAGTACTATCATCTGCTGTCTGTGGAGTATCTTTTCAAGTGAGTCTTTCTCCACATGCTTTCAGAACAGTTAATTAGCAGACTGTGAATTTTCAGTTAATTTTATCAATATTGCCACTTCACGGAGGCAGATAATGTTCATCTTTCAATTCAGGTCTAAAAAAACCTACTAACCTAATGGCAAGTTTGAGAAGTAGAGCAGGAATCAAGTCTGTCGTCAGTTCCGTGAATTCAGTGAGGTCAATGAATTTGACCCTATTAAAATATTTTTCCATTATGCTGTAGTTCAGCATTTTCATGCAGCCAGCCGTACTGTTTTGTTATGTGTGACACTGGTATCTGACTGTATCTGTCTCTTGCTCTCTAAACTGTCCTGGCCAAGGGAGAGTTAAGTGGATTATAGTGCATGGAAAAGTGTAGGCAGTATACCCACAAGCTTAGACAGCAGAGGAGGGCGGGTGTAATGGGTAGTTTGTTCTTCTCTTGCACTGTATGCAGCTGTTTTCCTCTGTGTCAGGACTTATCCAGCAGTTTCACCATTCTGCCTCGCAGCTACTCTTGTGCCTTAAGGAATTGGTCTAGAAACTGTCTAAGCATTTCAAAATATGAGTAAAACTTTTAAAAGGGTTAAACATTGAACAATTTGAAGCTGAAACTTCATTTTAAAAAAAACTGCTGAATTTGTCAAGTGGTTAAGTTGACTAGCAAATGTTAATTTACATAGAAATGTTGTAAATTAATGAAACATTATCAAATTTTTTCCAGTTAAGAAGTTTGCCCTGTGTCAGACATTTAACGTTACAATTTGCTGCGAAGTTACGGTAGTATAAAAGATGCCACATGGACTGAAAAGTATACATGAAAACTGTGATGTCCATTAATAGTAAGCCCACCAGTGCACTTAACAGAAGGACTTTTTTTTTCACCACTGATTGTTGGATTCCTTATGGTTAAAACTTGACTTGCCCGAGTACAGGGTCTCGGTCTTCATGAATGTGACTTGTGCATTGCTGTGTATTTTGCATACACATTTAAAATTGTCTTTTATTTCTGAAAAGTAGTATTTTCAGGTCACAATATAGACACCTTTGCTATATCTTCAAGACTAAAACTTTTACTTTCCAGTGGTGTTGAAGCTAAATTACCTGATAAAGGTAATTATGAGATGGCTGGTTGCCTAAGGGAGAGATACGTTGAACTGGCAAACATCTTTGAGAACGTTTGGCTGTGATACCAGTGCTTTTTAAAACTTTACATTTCTTTGGTTTTTATACTTTGGACAGTGGTTGGTGTTGGGAATTGTCCAACCCAGTAGTGTGGGGGAGGCGAGGCTGCTGCAGCTCCATGTCCCTGCGTCCAGCCCGTAGCAAAGCCGAGCATTTATTTGCAATGGGCACATATTCCCACAGTGCATACATACATGGCTGGCCACAGAGATCATCACAGAGAAAATAGTGCTTGCACAACCACAGACAGCACAAGCGGCCTCATCCTGTTCCCTTCTCTGACTGATCAGGGTGAAAGGCTTTTAGTGAAAAATACATTAATGTATAAAGTGTGGATCCCTCCAGTAACTGGCCTTAGATACTCAGTCTATCCAGGAACTGGCTTCTGATCTGGTCTTCCCTGTTGCTGGCCTGGGTGTGCAAACCCATGAGGCTTGCAGCCCCACTTTAGTTGCTGGTACTCAGACCATCTTGGACATGCAGACACGTGCACTGATGAATACGCTATGGAACCTTCCAGTTATGGGCCATATCCTTGTGGCAGTTGGCCACAGGATTGCCTTATGCAAATGGCTCTTTCGGATAGCTGGTCCAGACCTATGGCCTTAACATTAACCAGCCCTCAACCCCAGGGCCTCTCTGGTGGCTGGCATAGACCTTCTGGTCCTTCCAGTAGCTATCCCTCAGGCCCTAGTCTCTTGTGGCTAGGTTGAGAGAGGTTCTTTCAGTAGGTCAGACCCCCGATCTCTGCAGGGTCTGGCCCAGCCTTATGGCCTGCCTGGTATTTGCCTCCTAAGCCTCTTGCTCTACTTGTGGGCTGGTCTGGCTTGATACTTGCTAGTGATAATGCGCACCAACATGCACACCCACGTGCTGTGTGTGCGTACGTCTCCGGCTTCTGGCACTGCAGGCTCACAGGCCCCTATGATCTGTGGCAACCTTTTCATTCGCTGGCACTTTGACCTCTGTGCACACACGTGCACATGGAATGGAGCCCTCCATCACCCAGGAAAACAGAAATTAAGTTTGATAAGGAGGCCGGCGATCAGGCACACAACAGGGCCAATTGTACTGACTGACAACCTGTTTACATGTGACTGGAGCCTCTTACCGTCTTCTCCCCATTACTGCATTCTCATTCCTTCCCAGTCCACCTTGATCCCACAGTGAGCCCCACACCCCTGTAGGCAGTAACCCCTGTAGACAGTAAAGTTGTCTGGAGAGCCTCTCCTGTTTGATCTGGTGGATCTTTTGCCTGGCCCATGGGCTGACTGCCTTCCTGCATTGGGGCTGGGTCAGGGTGCTCCATGTACCTGGGTTTTCTTCACCTGATGTTATTTTCTGCTTTCTATTTGTGGAGACTGGCCTTTAATCATATAACCTATAATAGATGTGAGCAAAATATCCCTCCCTCCTGCTGAAGGTGACTATTCCTGTCTGACTAGTAATGTCGCTCAGGTAACAGTGACTGTGCCTGTTTGATGAACAGATACAGTGCCTCTCCCTAGGTTTGTAAAGCACTTGCAGCACTTATTTGTAGTCTAAGCTTTCCTCAAGTTTTATTTCAAGTGAAAAAAAAAAAAAAATCCTCACGAGTGGCATTTTGGATGATCTTACTGTGAATAACAAGAAGAAAATGCTGTCCAGCGATTCCAGTCTCTTAAATCCTTTGTATGCCAAAGCTTTATGGAGTGTGGTAGCATATAGTCAGTTGAGAGACACTTCTGTTGGCAGGAAAAAAGTCCTAGTCTAACATTAGGTAAATCACATACATATGTATCCTAGTAACATTTTTGTTTCAAACACAAAATTTATGAATCAAATCCAAGGCTGAGAACCTTGTCATCCTGCTAAATGGGATATTGGAAAGGCCTAATGTGTCAGAGAAATGACTTGGGCATTAATTCAAGCTTGCCTCGTGCCTTGGGAGTCTGGATAGGATAGTAGTTCAAGGCAGCGAAGAAAACACAGCTCTTGACAGCTGGAAGAAGAATCCCCTGTAATAATAATAAGACAATAATCTTCCAAACCAGAAAACCGTTTTTGAGAGATAGTCAGTTTATCCTAAAAGTAATGAGAGACAGTTACTTCAAAAAGGTACAAAGTGGAGATTGTAAAGATGGTTCTTCAGATAAGCGCAAGGTCTTAATGGGCCTTGAAGTTTTTAAGAAACTTCAAAAGCTGCAGAGATAAGTGTAGGAAAGAATCTGGCAGAAAGAACTTGTGGTTTTATACCATTTACTTTCCCCAGAGCAGTCACAGTCTATGTTACTCTTTTTTTGTACTGGGATATTTATTTGTGGAGACCATTCTTAAATCATGGAATAGAATTACTCAACTAATTCTTGCTAACACGTGTGTCTACAGGATACGAGGATTTCCTGAGATGTCTACCAAAGAACTGCTCCACCCCCCAACACTTAATGAGGCTTTGTGAAATAGTGTTTATCAGGTCATTTTTGTCAAGTGTTGAATAAAGAAGAAATTATACAGCTTGCCATTTTTGATGCTACCTTAATCTATTAAATCTGTTATTAGCAAAACATTGGCCTTTGCAGATACGAGATAACCATACCAAGATGATGCCGATTCATTTCAAACTTGGAAAGCCAACTTCCAGTAGAGTTCTGAGCCGTGGTCTTTAAATACCTTTTCATCATCAAGCTTTTGTGTGGGTTTTCTTCTTGCACATGTGTTTCACGCACAGATACCAACTTGCAGAGGAGGATTAACACTATTGGCATTGTGTTACTGGTGCAGGAAGAGGGAGCAGAGGAGATCACTCGAGTATACCCCTTGCTTTGCAATGTTCCACTTTCTCATTTAAGATTTTAAATCTTGATGTTGATTTCCTCACCAGAACCTTTGAAAATACACTTCTATTGTTCTTTAAAAATATTTATTATATTACTGTTGCATAAAATGTAGTAATGGACTAGCAAAACCTGCTTTTTCAGTTGCTAGTCTAGTACAAGTCCATAGATTATTAGTCTTGCCATTAGTATGGAGAAGGAAAACTCACCAGATGTGGTGATTATTTCTATATTGCATTAACCTTTTGTTATGAAACAATGGAATTTGGTGGTGCTGCAAAGCCTGTTTTTTTTGTTAAAAATCAGGTTTGCACCGAATAGAGTCATGGATAAATAGGGATTGTGTTTAAACGGGCAATGTAACTTTGAAAATGAAATGTTCTCCTTGCTCCTGTGCTTGAAGGAGACAAAGGTATTGCAAAGGTGAAGGAGTTCTTTCCAGCAGGACATACTGCCGTTCACTCTGTTATTACCTATGGGCTTATACTAAGCCAAGAACATAGAATGACCCTCAAAAATCCCTCTGTTTTTCTCACTCTGAAAATACATGGAGAGGAAAGCCTAAAGGATGGGGACCATTCTTCCTTAAAAGAATCCTCCTGGTTGACACCTAATACCTCTTATTTTGTATTATCCAAGTTCCATTACATAGCCAGTCTTCTGCCAGGTAATTAACTATTCAAGTTATGTTTGAGCTAGAAAATAATCCATTTAACTTTGCCATAAAATCAGTAACATTTATATAGGTTATTTTTGTCTTATCCTGTTAGGTGTAAGAATTTGTCTGTATCTTTCTGGAATTCCTATTGGATGCTGCCCTCTGATGTTTGTGGAATGAACTGCTTTTGGGAAGCTGCTTTTAGGTAGGATCTATTATTAAATAGTATTTTTGTTTATCTGAATGCAGACAGGTGTAGCTGATAAATATTTTTGGCTATTTAGCAAGGTGACAAAGCAAAATATTTTGATTGCTTCACATACTTTTTACCGGCTTACATTATGGTTGTCTTAGGTGGGCTTTCTCCTGTTCTATTATGTTTTTAAGATTATAGATGCAAGTGTTATTACAAAGAGTAGATTTTTTTTTTTTCCCCTCCGATACGTTGCTTCATTAAATAGAGACTTAGTAACATTGGTAAAAAGTCTATCTGAATATAGTTGGAAAACTTACTGATGAATTAATTATTTTTGTTAAATAAAACTTACTGCACAGTAATACCCATGATGTAACTTGAAATAAAAACTGGCAGATATGCTAGTAGTTAAGTCTGGAGTTTTTTTATTCACATTACAAGTTTTCTACAATTTGGGGAGGGGACTGCATCCAAAAGCACTGAAACAACCATTTTAGAATGTGCTTTAAGATACAGTGTGTTAAAGTAGCGACTGTGTTGTTAAAGTTGCATCTTTGACAATAAGTTTAAGTGTTTTGATGTGGTTGTTCAGATGCTTTAGGCTGTCAGATTACAGAAGTAGCTTGAAAAGAAATGAAAGAAGCCTTAAGCTACTTGACAGATACGTTCTTTAACCTGCATAATTCTCTTCAGTATATAGCTGAAAGTTGTAAGTCAATTTTTCTTATATTTGAAATTTTACTGATCATCCTTTAATAAGGTAATCTCTTCTTTTTAGTCTGAAGTTTGAATATTTCTAGGGAAGCAAAGGAAAAAAATGTTCAGTTTCACAAGACTTAATGTATTTTTTGAAAATTACGATTGTGGGAAAGGCTTTAGATCTGTCTGCTATTCCTCTCTGCTTGTGTGCTGTCAGTACTTTTTAAGCTCATCAGTTGCCAAGAAGTTACTTAAAGAGATGGCTTAGATTGGTTTTTAGTCTGTTAGTGAACTGCACCTGTAATTTGGGGCTGCTGAGTCTTCCTCTGTGCCCTTGGTAGCTGGTGTGTCAGTCCACAGGGATTCATACGACTTTCCCCTTGGTGGACTTAGCTGTCTGAATGGACTGAAATCACTTTTTTTTTTTTTTTTTTTTCCTTTGAAGGTTAGCTTTTGGGAGTTTAGCTTTATGAAGTTAGCACAGGGAGGTAAACCAAATGTCGGTGCCTTTGTGGTGGAGGGTGTTGGGGCTTAGCCTATGCTTAGTGGAGGGACAGGACGTGGTTGTAAGCTTCATTCATCCATGGACATCTGAGCCAGTCTAACAGTTGTGTAGTGCTGAGAGAGCAGAGGGTCTCGCTGTCTTCTGACCCCGTTGACCATGATGATGTCCATGAAGTCTCCGCAATACAATGTAATGCACTAAAATAGCAGGAAAGTTCCTTTCTGGGTTTTCTGCCAATGAAAGGCAAGTGGGACCTTGGAACCAGCAGCGGAGAAACCCTGTGCAGTTGCTTTGCATGTACCTTAGGCTGTAACTTGTATTATTCTGTAAATGCTGTGTGTGGCTGTGAAGACAAGTCTGGAATAAGTATGCATTGATTATGACATTACCAGACGAGTGCAGTTTCTTTCATGGTGAAACAAGTGTCATGGTGTACCCCTAATATTTGCAAAATTTCATGTTTATACATTTTGAAACTGAAAGGAAAAAAGCTGCTTAAATGTGTAAAGGGGATGTGTTCAGATTAATCATTTCAGATTGAGTTTGATTATTTTATCAATATATTACTATTAAACTAATCCCCATGTGTTATGCTGACTCTGGTGCTTGTTGAATTCCTCAGTGAGATGCTCTAACTTCAGAGGGGGCCCCCCTTGACTCCCCCAAACTTTATTTATTTCTTGCTCTACTAAGTTCAGTTGGTTTCAGAGAGGTGCAGGGGAGTTTGTGTAAGGGCAGAGGTGGGGAAGGTGGCAGAGAGGAGGAGAAAGTGCTCCCTCTTTGGATAGCAGCAAGCAATTACAGTGACTTAGGATCTGAACCTGCTGCCTAAGCCCCATTGCCTTGTATGTGGTGGAATAACACAGAAGGTAGTTGCAGCTTGGTTTCAGCTTTGGATATGAGTTATAATTTTGTTTGACTCTCAAGAAAAATATGTCCATTGTACTAGGTGCACTGAGAAGCTGAAGGGTTTAGACCTTTGATACCGTCTTACGCTTCAAACGTGATACTTGGTAGTTGTTCTCAAATTTGCAGTCAGATTTTTGGAGGAAGAGGAGTGACCTTAAGTCCATGCAAGTTTATTAACCACAGCAAATGAAGTCTAGCATTCTTGTTTTCTGAGATTGTATGTGTAGGGCCACTTCAAGACTCTCCCTGAAGATAAAGCCTCTTGAAAGCTTTTTCTGTAAAGAGGCAATGTTGTGGTTCTAAATTGGGTATCTTTTGAAATAGAAAGGAGTGAGAGTTCCACCACAGTGTCTTACTCCAAATAATTTGATTTTGGGTTGGCTGAGCCTTTGTGTTCTTGTTAAGTGCAGGTGTTGTAGTGAGGTGCAAAATAAAGCTGGAGTCTTCAGAGACTGGGGTAGGAAGAGGGCTATGAGAAGAAAGTAAGAGTTACATATCTGATCGAAATCTTAGGACAGCTAACTCCACTGCCTATAGACATGCCAACAAAATAATGGGAATTCCAATGAGTTTGCTTTTAATAGAAATGGCAGAATCTGGTCATTGAACTGCATTAACACTTACCTAGAGTACTCTGTTTGGCCTGGTTTAATCCATAAAAAGAGCAACACTATCTATCCAGATCATAAATCAGTTTGTGAATGGAGATCCTGGTGTTCTATTCTCGCTGTTTCAATAAACGAACCAAATGAGTTTATTCAGAGGAATAGATCACATAGCCAGAATTTCTTTGCCAATAGTAGATTTATAGAATTTAACTCAATGTTAGAATGTCTCCCTTTGCTGGTGAAGTTCTTCAACCATTGGAAGGTAGTCCTTCAGATTTTGGATTTTTAAGTCTTTTCTTTGAAAAAACAGATTGTTTCCTCTCTAACTTGAATTTCCAGTTAGCCTTTTTCCTCCTGGATATCAGAACCACAGGGATTTGTTTGTCCACGAGAGACAGAACCTGGCATAGACATTTTTGAAATGCAGCTTGCTACATCATTTCCTCTTGAGTACCTGTAAGTGTATAAAGCGTGAAGTGACAACTAGTGTTCTGTGGATTTGTAAGACTCAAGTTAGTATAATAGTAGTATTGGAGACCGGAATCTGGAAATCTTCTGGGAGAGAGGTGTGTATATGGACTTCAGTATGACTCATGCTATAGCTAATCCAACATAATTTGAAATCGGTGAGCTCTGACCAGTTGCTGATTCTAATAATGGATAATAAGGATCTTGTCTCTTTAAGTTAATCAGTGTAAGATCAATTGACTGTGCTGTATGTGGGAAGGATTTTGGAGCTATTCTGCCCCCATGGTTTTTATCACCATTCATTGATAAATTGATTCCTTGATTATCAGCATTATTGAGACAGAATGTCTTGTGTTGTGCTTTTGGTACAGAATATTTGTTAGCTTTCACATTGATAGAGGAAGCATGTGATCACTTTTATGTACCATGGTATAGATTTTATAAAAAAAATTTTAAATGCTGATAAAGATAACATGAGGCTCAGTTTTCCCATGATCTAGATAATGCGTATCTTTTCTAGTACATCTTTCAAGGTGCTTGGTGTCATCTAGCTGGTATGGCTGCTTATTTCCTAATGAGTCTGATTAAGAAATTATTACGGGTCATTACTCTGGCTATCTGACCTGCCTGATATCAGTTGTTGGATGTTGCTTCTAAGTGGGTTTTAACTTGTGTTAACTATTTAAAAAAAAAAAAGTTTCACTATTTTTTGAGTATATTGAGGTCCTGGTAGTGTGGATATATTGAGATTAATTGTGACAGTCCTGTAAAACAGGACTTCTCTAAACTAGCTAGCTCGTTGGAAGGTGGGGCTTTGGACTTTTTGTAGTCAATTTTTAAGTGATAATATATTGTAACTTAAAACCTAATCTACTACTTGAGTTTGTAATTGAATGGATGACATTTGGACATCATATGCACTGGTATCATTAGCATACTTTTGCAAAATAAGCTTTGATTATGACTATTTTTAATTCAGTGCAGTAGTAGAAAGTAAAGAAGCTGAGTAAAAATTAGAGTTTTCATCACTTTCAAATCCAGATAATTTCTGTAGTTGCCTTGATCCTACTTCTAATAAGTGTTGGAATGATTTAACAGTTGCATTTTAATCAGTGTAGGCTTTGCTGCCCTCTCATACTGCATATTTTCCTTTTCTTTTTCTGGTCACTAAAGACTGCTAGGTTAGGCTCCTTAATGATCGATTGATTTAGATCAAACACAAGGCATTAAAAGAAAAAAGGGTGTGATAAGTAAGCCATCTGTATTGTATTTACATATCTACCATTTGTGTTTCTGAGGCACATCGTGGTGCCTGGTTTGAAATAATACATGTTGATTATAATATGCAGGGAAAATATTTTCGTATAAAGAGTATAATTTGTATTTTCCATGCTAATTGCCAAAAAAACTTGTATAGGTAAAATATTTGTACTGATAATGTGGTTGCTTAGCTTTTTATACTGAAGAAGAAAACACATTTGCAGTAGGCTTCTGTTTGTTCTTTTTGTAAGTGTAAACAGCTTTAATGCAGCTGAGCCTGGCAACCTAGTCCATTTGGTTATAATATCAAGGAAAGTTAGTTTAATGATGATGTGGAAGGACTGAGAGACTTTATTAAGCAATCTTGTTTACGAAGCTGAATATTGCATGCCTCATGTGTTACCATATAGTGAAAAGATCAAAGAAAAGCAAGGCTGTAGCTCTATCAGAACCAGTGTAGGAAAACTTGTTTTGATGTAGATTAATTTTTAAAATGTTTTTTGTAACCTACCAGGTAATTCCTGCATCCTGGTATTACTGTTATGTAATACAGTGGTGATTGTACATGAAAACTAGTGGTGCAAGCTAGGATGACGGCAATTTTCTCAGGAAATGACAACTATTTTCACATTGTTTAAAACTCGTGCAATTGTATTAAAAATGGTAACTCCTCAATGGGCCAGAGTAAAAGTTGAAAGGACAACTGAGGTCAACTTGTTGCTTCAGTTATTCATGCCATTCTATGCTCTTGGTACCTGGATGCTAGTCTTTCCTTCCTTGGCTTCCCCAGCCATGTTAAGGAAATAAGGAGAGGACAGCTTGGTGAAGTTGGGCAGGGAGCTTCCTATTGATCCCTAGGCATATTCTTAACAGTCCATCAACAGATGGGGAAAATAAACTCTAGGGCACAAAGTTTGTAACACAGAATTAAGGCTGACTGTGGTTCCTTCATGGCTTTCCATAATAACAGTGCCACTATACTTGAATGTGGCTGGAAAAAAAAAAGGGAGAAAAATAAAATTGCCCTTGGTCACACTGACAACTCTCTGAACGGTACCCAGGTCACACTGGACGCTGTGACACTGCGGCGGCTCTGGAAGGTTTGGAGCTCGGAAGGCGGCAGTGTGTGCGTGCAGCAGCCGAAGCTGTTGTACTGTGAGCTCAGTGAAGCAGGCTAGGGTTGGGACAGGCTTGATCATCACAAATTAGATGGAGCTGTATACCGGGTTCCTTATGCCTGTCCGGGTGTTCCTGAGGGTTCGGTACACTCTCACCTCTGCTCTTAATGTGGTATGTAAGAATAAGAATAGGAGAACCCTACCTTAAACGTATGCAGGAGACCCCCCTGCTGCAGTACCTTGTGCCAAGTCTAAAGGGCAGAGCTAAGATTTTCATGGAGCCGATGAGTATTGTAGCGACAGTATCGTTTGGGTTTGGGGTTTTTTCTAGGAAGTTCAGCTGGGATGCAGTGAAGGTTCTAGATGAGTACGACCCGTCAAAACATACCTCTGTAGCTTACTACCAAATTATTACTTCATAATTTTAATTAACCTCAAAATGCTCATTTAGTATACAGTATGTCATGGTATACATCTTTAAGCATAAGGCAGTGTCTTGACTGACAGGCTCAGGAAAATCTTGTTGTAGCAGATTCATTGAGCATATCCAGCTATGTTCCTCTGCCAGAGGTTATTAACCCCCCCCCCCCAGCAGAATTAATCAGCACAGAATGGAGGCCTGCACTTCAACACAGAAATACTTTGGGGCTAGGCTCGTACCTGGCCTTATGCTGCTGCTGAGCAGCGTGTTTTAAAGTATATGTTTTTGCTTCACAGTGTCAAAGTGGATTATTTTAAATGTGTTTTCTAAACTCATGGGAGTATGTGTGGTGCACTCTCTCAAGTGTTTTATTTAATTTATTTTTACTGTCCCTATCACTCATGTAATTAATATCTTCAGACAAATGAAGTTCTCTTATTTGTCCCTATAAAGACTCAAATTCTGTCATGGCTTACTGCTCAGTATCTTCTGTTGGATTGCAGGTGCATTCTTTGCTCTTCCATTTTAATTACCTGAGGGTCCCTGCCACCCCCTGCAGGAGTTAGGACTCCCACATTATTTGAGATTTTTTTGTTGTTGTTTAGAAATTAGGGCTGTCAAGTTTTCCTTGTTAGTCTATCCAAAAGCCATATTAAATACAGTTTATATTTAACTCTCTTGTTGCTTCTTCCAGCTTCTCCACTAAGTTCTTCCACACTAAAACATCAGCTAGTGGTAATTAGAAATGTGCATATAAAAATCTGCATTTGTATTTTTGTTTTCCATGTTGCCTCTGAACATTTTTTTGAAAGTGTCTCCTCACTTTTGGAAGTGTCTTAACACTTTCAGAACCTGGATTTGAGGTTCAGTAAGGGTATTGCTCCGATACCAGAGCTCGCTCAGGTTCCGACAAGTTACAGTTCTTCTAAAATACATTTTATTTAGCTCATGGTCAACTCGAACTACTGAACTGCGAAAAAAAAAACACAAAACACCAAAAATCTTAATTGCTGAAAAAAAACTTGTGTCATTAGGGCTGTTTTAGCCCTGACCCAGGGCTGTCTAAATGAACAAGGTTTTTCTTTCCCTGTCTTCTGGTGAGGTAGTTGCATGACTAACTGCAGTGGAGAGCAGTTGAGGGCAGATGGGCAGAAGAGATACAGAGGCTGGAAAATTCAGGAAGGAGAAGTAGAGAAGAGAGCAGTTGAGGGCGGATAATTTTGAAAGGAATTAGGGGAAGGACCGAAGTCATGTAGACATAATATTGAAGAAGGGAGTGGAACAAGTCACAGCATAGATAACTGGCTCTGTGGGTGGGGCGTGTTAAAATTGAAGGTGAGACTGCAGAGCTCAAGCTGATAAGCTCTGCTGGGCAACTTAAACTTTATGCTGCTTCTAGTGGGAGAAGGAGGAAAAAGTGATGAAAAATGCTGACAGCAGAGGATTAGCACAAGAGGTAAGTAGTTCAGTGTCCCTGGATGAAGATGGGGCAATGATTTCCCTCTGGGAGTAGAGAGAGATGCATACATAGGGAGAGGAACAGCACTGAAGCCTGATTATTAAAAATGTGGCTGTGACTCATAACTTCGCCTGCCGTAATATGTCTCCGAGACCCAATATGTCTCATCCCCTTCTTAGCGGATAGTCTCCAGAGGGAATGGCGACCTGGTTCTTTGCAATGGCTTTTTGCTCCATCTGCTTCAGGGATAAAGCTTTATATTGTGGACTTACGGATCTGAGTCCAGCTGTTCCCCATACTGTGCAAGCTGAAATTCAGTTGTTGTTAGCTTTTTCTAATTTTCTTTTCCCATTCCAAAAAATTATTTTTAAGCACAGATTTTAAAAATTGAACTCATGAAGTGAGAAACTCATGAACAGAGATTGTGTGAACAAAGTGACTGTAAAAGCATTATAATATGATCAGTCTATTTTTTTGTTGCGTGTCTTGAAATGTCCTTTTATTCGCAGATGTCACTAGATGTAGAAATAATGAAATACAGTCTTTAAATCTCAGTGTGTTTTAGAGTTGCTTTGGCATAATTTTTTTCATACTTTATTCATGGAAAGCCATGTGTTACATGTGGTTCAGGAACTTGGCTTTCAGCTATGCCATTTGTGTAGGTTGTGCCCTTATTTACCGCATGACCTTGCAATATCACTGTAGGCTTTCATGACTTCAGGGCTTAATTATTGTAATTCCCTTTTCAGTGGATTAGCAATGAGGCTAATCTGCTGCTTGCAGCTTGTTCAGACTGCAGCAGCGTACTTATTTGTGGGTTTCAGCTACCCTCATCGCATTCAGCTTGCTTTGTGTTTTTTACATCAGCTACTTAGTACGTGGTGTAATGTTTAAATTAGCTTTATTATAAAGGTCTGAATGGGCATGCCTCAGTTACATTTAAAGATTCTCTTTTATAATTTTTTTTTCCTGTTAACTTGAACTAATATTTCAGGTTTTGCTGCAAGACTTGCAAAAGGTTTCAGTCTGTGGATTAAATCATCTGAATATAGATGTCTGCATATAGGTGTCTGTGTCAAGTAGATCATAAAAATTGGAAGAGCGTAGAGAATGATCCAGGTGACTAGCCATTAAGTTGCTGAGAAGTAAATGGCTGGTGTTAATTGAGAAGCACTTGGGTATCCTAGACATCTACTTAGGACTACTAGACACAACATGATCTTTGAGACACCCAGTCTTTTTGAACTGGCAACTTTAGGTCAGGTGGGATATTCCAGAGCTTATTAAATGGCACTATACCTATGTTAGAAAATTGAAACAAACCCTAGGTATTTGCTTTGAAATTAGATGAATTGCTGTCTACGCTCTATATGCTGCTCACTAGGTCTCCATTGGCTTTAGTGAGACTTTGGACACAATCTCGTATGTTAGCACCTTCATTTAGGTGTCCTATTTTGGATCTGAATCCTACCTGTGAGGTCTTTTGTCCATGTGATTTTTAATAATGCCCCAAACCTTGACTTAAGACTGCATGTTCTAATTAAAATTCTATTAATCTTAAATTCCTGGGATGCTGGAGTTTTTTAGTTCCAGGGCATTAAACTCTTCCAAAACTCAGAATGTTTTTAAATGCAGCCATTATTTATGGCATGAAACAGTTTTACAGTGGTATCTTTGCTTATATTTTGCCTTGTGGAACTCAAAACAATGTGTGTTGCTCTCCCATGCCTTAAAGAAAAAAAGGTATATTTGCATAGTGTCTTTTGTCAATTTAGAGGAAAACTGGTATGCATCGAAATGTTTTAGTTATGTAAATTGGGTGGAAATTATGTGCTAAGAATCACATCTGTTAATTCCTGTTTTGAAGTGTCTTTCTCTTTGGCAAGTTTCTAAGAATGGGTGGTATGTTTGCCAAGCATTCCTCAACTGCTGCTAGTTTGGGAAAGTCTTTTCTAATTTCGGAGATTTTTTTTGTCTGCATAACTTGGAATTAAACTTGTAATTTAAACCTTCAGATACTCTTAGTGCTGTTAGTCCCCCTCCTCCCATAGTCCGTGTGAATAGCTCAAGTGCAGAATATTGTTTTGAAGATTGGCGTTGAGTTGACATATGTTTAAAACCTTTGAGAGCTTTTTTTGACTAATTAAGTACATGAAATCCAGGAGAATGTGGGCTTAGTTTTAGTATGTCCACTGTGTTTGCCACCAAGCTAATGGTATTTACCTGATGATAATTTCAGCCTGTTGTATTAAAATAATGAAATATGTACCCTGTATAATACATATCAGGCACTTCTCACCATAACTGTTGGACAGCTGTCTCAGGGAGAAAGGAATTCCCAATCCCCACACCTTGCAGTGGTTTAGCCCCAAGGACACGGGCAGTGCATGTGGTCAGTGTACCTGAGGGATTCTCCAGGACCACTGGGAGCACCAGGACATCCCACAAGGCTGTTTGAGCTGTTAGTTCCCCCCTTTCCAACCCAAGTCGTACTCCTGCAGGATGGAAGGAGAGGAGAAAGCTTTTTGCATTTTGCCAGTGCTCAGGAGAAGTCCTGAAGCATGGGTTTGACAAAAGGACTTACTGGAGCAGAAAATGGACAAAACACCTAGATCAGTCAAAAATGTTCTTAACAGAAATTCTTAAAAGTAGGGGTTATCTCACTTCTGTTGTTGAGTTTAACTCGTCTATATTTATCATGTTTACCTATCTCTGTACTGAGACCAGGGAAAGAGAAGAAAATTAATTCATGCATAGGCTTAATGTGCTGTCAGCCTTTCACATTTCGATGTAACTTCGTGTGATCTTTCTTTCAACATAGCTATTTTGATGGAATTCCTTGCTAGTAATGGACAGTAAGGTTACTAAGAAAATAAATGTTTGTTTAGTTTCTGTATAGTTTTTCCGTACCTTTTTTCCTGCATAGGCTGGGATGGTGGGAGTGAATATGAGAATGGTTCAGGTTAAACGTAAGCCTACATATGAGGTGTAATGCTGTAGTTTGTATGTTCTGTTTGAGTTATCCTTTGCTGGTTTAAATACGATAAAGGATATTTTGTTAAATTACATGCTGCAATAAATAGTGGAGCTTTTCTTTAAGCCTGTGCAAGAAATAATGTCAAATTAAAAAATATTTTTTGTATCAGATATGATTATATGAAAACACATCCTTCTGAGAAGATGCATCTGGCGGTGGTTGCCTGTGGTGAAAGACTGGAGGAGACGGTTACTATGTTGAGATCAGCCATCATTTTCAGTGTCAAACCCCTCCAATTTCATATTTTTGCTGAGGACCAATTGCACGAGAGTTTCAAAGACATAGTAAGTACCCAAATAACTTATTTAATCAATTTGTAGTATAATCTGAGTATTATGTAGCAATGGGGTTGTAGTTTCTTGGAATTGCTTCTTGAGTAGTAGTTGTTGGATATACTGGCAGAAATGCAGGGATCTAAAAATAAGGTAATATGCAAGTCTTTTGTAACGTTGGATGGGGATTTTTTATTTTTTTTTCTCCTGTGGAAAAATGCCAGTTGCTGATATCAAAGCTTTTCATAGAGACAGACCAAAAAATTCCCGATTTGTCACCTTGAATCTGTTAAATACAAACCTGATGTTGTGAACACAAACCAGTTATCTTGTGTGAGTTTATTTAAAGTTGGTTTTACAGGAAAAAATAGAGATCTGTCCTTTTTTTGTCCCTGTGTGTACAGTATAAGTCAGCCTTACATTGTCCAAACAAAGTAAAACATCAGTCTTTGAAAATAGTAGATATGGTTATGTCTAATTTTAGTAAATTCCAGTTAATAAATATAACATTATGACTGGAGTAGCAGTATTAGAAGCTTACTAGTATATAGCTGTGGAGGGCTTTACTATTTTTGTGCTTAAAATGTCATACTAACTACGATGTTAGTATGTAATAGATACTAATGTATATACATTAATGTCATGTGAACAGTAACTTGGCAAAAACTGCGTGAGGTAATTCTAAAGTGAGAAAGACTTTGCTGGTATTTCTCCTGTAGAAACTCTTTAAGAGGGGAAGAAGTTTTATTTTATTTTATTTATTTACTTTTTGTAAATGCTAGTTTATTTTACTTGCTCTTACTTTTGCATGTGATCTGATATGATCTGTTTTCTTCAGAGTGGCCTGCAGGTGCCACTTTTTGTTCAAGTATTTTGAATAGTTGACAGATTCTTGTAGTTCAGGAAGCATTTCTGTTATGGAAGAGAGGTGTTGCAGTTGTGTTCAATTATAAGTTTGATTGATTTCTTTTTGTGTTAATAGAATTGAACGGAAGTAATCTTTGTGATCTCCTTCTTTTCATATAGCTTGATGACTTCCCCTGTGAAAGAAAAGTTAATTACACATTATATCCAATAACATTTCCAACTGAGAGTGCAGCAGAATGGAAGAAATTGTTTAAACCATGTGCTTCACAAAGGCTATTCTTGCCAGTAAGTTATTCTGTAATAGGACAATACAGAATTCTGTTTATGAAACATCAAGCTGTGCTTATTAATCTAATTTCTGTTTAGTTTTAAATTCAGAACTACTACTAATTCTAAAAGTTACTTCTATGACATCCTAAAAAACCCTCTGAATTTAACCACCTTCTGTGGCACTAATAGGCTATGGAATAAAAGTCCTTTTCTCACTTGGTGCTTTATGGCACAGGATCCTTAGTGAGAGCTACAGGTCATGTCATCCTCTCAGAAGTAAGAAGGATTTATCACACCTCATCCCATTTAGTTGGAAAGTTTCCTGTATGCGTGGGTCTGAGAAGCGTTAGAGAAAATGAAACAAGAAATGGCCTGTTGTTGCCAGAGTGTTTTGTTCAGCCTTTTCTTCGCTCGTCTAAGACACCTCAGAAATAGTACTTCAGGCTAGGTGAATTATAGCATTGGCAGCTATCTCCTAAATACTGTCCCTTTTGGGGCTCCCTTACACCTCTCCTTTGTTTTATTAGATGCGTAGGAAAGCAAGGGAACAGGAGGAAGGTAGGAGCTCCTGTTCTGGTAATGTTTCACCTGGCCTACAGCCTACTCTTGAGGAGCCCTGGGATATGAAATGTAGGCTGAGTGCTTTTGCATTACTATTCTGTATAAAACCTCTGTTTCGGTCTACAAAAATTCTCCAACATGAGAGAAGAGAGGATGATGACAAATTTATGGGCTGCAAGCTGTCAGTCTAAAGTGAATTTATTTCTGTATGACAAAAATGTATTAAGCTTTATTGTATAATGACAGCAACTTCTGTTTTATGAAGAGAAGCTCAGTAAAACTTAAAAGTTTGGTTTTCAATTTCTTTCCTTCACAGTTAATCCTCAAAAATGTGGATTCGCTGCTGTATGTTGATACTGACATCTTGTTTTTGAGACCTGTTGATGNTTGATACTGACGTCCTGTTTTTGAGACCTGTTGATGATATTTGGTCTTTTCTGGGAAAGTTCAACTCCACACAAATTGCTGCAATGGCACCGGAACATGAAGAGCCTCGTATCGGGTGGTATAATCGCTTTGCTAGACACCCCTATTATGGAGTAACTGGAATAAATTCCGGAGTCATGTTAATGAATATGACACGTATCAGAAGAAAGTATTTCAAGGTATGTGTGTTTCCTTCATTGAATTTTCTGTGGTTTTACATCTTCTAATTCTAATCCTGTTTCAAATCCATGTGGGACAGTATTTTTCAAAATAATTTTTCTTGTAATTGGAATAATGCTTTAAAAATATGCAGTGTTTAAAATGGTATCTAACTTGTGGTTTTTAAATGTCATTCACTGTAAGACTTGGAATTCCTGAATTTCAAGTGTGCTTGATTGTTTTAATTTTTCTTGGTTTTGAGAGATCCTGTGACTTGATACAGTCTGCTGTAAATTACATTTGTCAGTAGATATTCTGGTATTTTTTCTTCACTTTAGAGATCCCAGAAAACAGTTAATGTATACTGTAAACTAACTTTAAAAATGTGTATAGTAGTATGACCAGGAGGTGGTGCTAAAACATTTAATAAGTTATTGTAACCGTACAGTTTCCAAATTTTGATCTTTTACATTGTAACCAGGTGATTATCACCTTAAGTATCTTTTGATTTACTTTGAAGTCATAGTTTTTGTAGAGAAAGAAGTTCATCATGAAAGTACTTCCTAAAGCAGTGCGTGCAGCAGCCAACATCGCTTCACAGATGAGAAGTTTTTTCTTATGTAGTTGAAACACAAGTACAAAAGCAGTGCTATGTGATTATGCTAGGGGAGAAAGTAATTCTCTGCTTAAGAGAAGTCTGATTAGGGAAAAATAGTCATGCACTCAAAAGCTATTGAAAGGTGCACCCATGAGAGGGACAATACAAACTTGCAGTAGACATTACTTCTTCTCACCCGTTCCCAATTTAAGAAAGATTTAGCGTTCATCTTAACATTCTTGCTATGTATTTTTGTTACGGAAATACAGAGAACTTAAGAAAAACTGAGAATGTATTACCTGTTGTAGTTAAAGTAGAAAGTTATAGTAGGTATAGCATATAGCTGTAGTTTCCCCAAGAAGACAACACCTCTGTATGTATCATCAGTGGAATCTTGCATTATCTACCTTGCTGTTTTGTTTTCCTGATTATAGCGTCTGGAGAAATGAAAATATTGAAAAGTGTAACAAGAAAAAGATGGGTCTGAAAACTGTGTGTATCTTAACCTCTGACAATGCATTTCTGTGTAGTGAATTATTTTTAGTGTGGTAAATTCTGAGATAAGGTTGGTCTTTTATTCATACTGTGCCGTAATTCTGGTTGGGCTTCTTAATACAACTTAGGTTATCAATTTATTGAAAACTTTATGAATTCTTACTAAAATTGGAGTGAAAATTTTCAGAAGTATATAAATTATGTACAATACTAAAATAATCTGTCAAACTCACTGCAGTTTTCTAGAAGACAATATTAAGTCCTTTCTCCTTAACACATAAAACTGGTGGTTTCTTAAAATTTAAGTCTATATATACAGATTTAAGTAGGTGAAATCGTTCATGAATATTTTGAAATTCAAACTGAAATACTGGCACTTTCCCTTGACACTAGGGGGCTGGAGTATTTTCCAGGTCCCGAAAATATCTGCTATATGTTGCTGTTGTTGCCATTTTGTATATATGCACCGAAACATGTCAGAATGCTAAACCAAAACCAGCCTTGGAGGAAGTGATTTTTTTTTTTTTATAATTGCTCTTTATTATGGGGGTGAGTATCTGTGATTTATCAGACCTCAGCTGTAAGGCAAGGCACAAATCCATATGCTTTTTTCTTGATCCTGCTGGCAAACTTCAGTATACTTAACGTGATATACAGTTTCAAAAGCAATGAACCCATTCCTCTGCTCCACTTCAGTTGTTCTAAATGTTAGAAATACAGTATTTTCTGACCTTAATCATTAGTCATCATTCTTTGACATCCTTCCCAGGGCTCTACTGTCACTTCAAACTTAGACTTTCCCTTCCGTGTCTGATGCATATGTGCTTCTGGCCCTTGCTTTCACACGCCTTCTGAACTTCATACTTGTCCAGGAATGCCTGTGTGTGCCCTGTGACTATTCCTCAAAAGTTTGAGGCTCGTGGTACACATAAAGAAATATTCTTTCACTCTTGCTTGATGGTAAGATGTTGGCTTAGAGAGCACTCACCAGGGGAACCATTTAGTTTATGCTCCCCTAGTACCGAGAGTGTGGTCCCACAGGCTTGCAGAGCATCACAGGGCCCTAACATGCACAAGCTCTGTTACAGAAACTCTGCTGTTTGTGGAGACTTTGTTTTCATCTTCAGGCTCCTTGAATGACTTAAGGGTGATTGGTCAGTATGAAAAATGTCAAGCCTCACAGCAAAACTTTAAAAAGCATTTAGTGTAGCTGAGACTATACGCGGTAGGCCTGAGAGAGTGTATGGCTTCCCTTGTTACTGATGGCAAAGGAGCTACTAGTCTCAAGCCTTTAGAGAGAGAAACCAAATTCAGGGGTAGAGACTATTCTAATACCCCTTGGCAGCAACACCGCAGATGCTTTTGGAGCTTGCAGGTGCTGTCCCATGTCATGCCCCATTACGTATTCCAGTCAATACAGTAGAAATAGAAAAATGCTTTATTGTCTTCTAGGAAGGTCTGAATTTGTTTGTATTTGTTCAGGAGACTCAACAAATTAATCCAAGGAGTATATAAGTTCTGGGAATTTCTGTATCTTTAGGAAGCTGCCTATAGACCTTTTTGTATGACTGCCTAGAGGTTAGAGCACTTGTCTAGACAGTGGAAATTTTGGATCAGGATATTCCCCCAATATGATGGATTTAAAACTGTGGGTTCTTTGTGTATTGTTGTTTCTTCGGCCCAAAAGTACAGGCTGAGCTGCTTGAGGCCTTCAAGCATCTTTCTTCTGT
>VZTL01044044.1:6721-16900 GCA_013400535.1 Scopus umbretta | reverse complement strand
GTGTGGTGCGGTGGGGTGGTGTGCACTGGTTTCCTGCTGTGATTCATGTGCCAGGCCGTTTGTTTTAAAAAGAAAACAAAAGCAACCCAACTACCCTGGCTTCTGCTCAGGGTGGTATGTGGGAGTCTGTGTCTTGCTCTAAAAATGTGCAGTTTTATATGAGCCTCCTATAGCTGCCTGTGCAATATCATGTTTGTGATCACTTGCCACGTGTTCCAGCTGATGGCAACGTATTTATGCCTCTTCCTTTAAGTTTCCATGAACTAAAACGGTAGCATATTTCAGGTTTTCTTAGGAGTTGAATGCAATGCTTATTTACATCCGAAAGAGTAAAAAGGGTAAGAGTATGTAAAGTCCTGGACTTAAATGAATAATAAACTCTTAGTGATGTTGGAAACTTGATGTGTTTTAATTAATTGTGAAGTTAGTGAGTGCTGGACCCTACATGAGCAGGCCAGAAAGCTGTATCTTCTTTCCAAAGAGGTGTTAATCTGAAGGCTCAATCCTGCAAGTGTTGCTGGTGTAAAACTTATTTCATCAGTTGCTCTTGTGGCTTTGCAATAACTACTATTCTAAACTACCCCTTTGCAGGGCTTTTAGATCAGTTTACTTCTATAATGGCTCTTACAAAATATGTCAAACAACGATTCGGATTTTAAGATCACGCTAAAGAAAAGATTGCTCTTAGAGATGCTTGAAGTGACACTGTTTTGTCTTACTTGAAGGAAGGATTGCAAGGAAGGGAGGAAAACTGCCTGGCATGGGAGTAGGAGCTCTGAGCCCAGTTGAGTCATTTGAAGCACTTTATTGCTTGTGCCTTGGCTGCGAACTCGCATTTCGGCCTGAGTAACTGCACTGGTGTCTTCTGAAATACGAATATTGGTAATCTCAGTGCCACAGCATTTTTTCAAGGTTTCTACCCCAGTTTTACCTCCTTGAGGTCCCATTTTTGGCTCCCTAATTTTCAACAGTTTGGGCTGGTATATTTTCAGTGCCAGAAGTCTGTCTCAGGCTGATTTTCCCCCTGCCCCCCACTTAACTATTTGTTTCAATTTGAGTAAAAAATCATATACTATTTTTGAGAGGGCAGCTAAAGGAATTGCTTTGTTTCTCAGTGTTTGACAAAAATAATTTCTGGAAGGCGCTTGATTGGTAAATAATGCAATACAGTGGAAACTGCTGTGGGAAACGAGAAGAAAACAGTGGAGACCTCTAAAACAGTTTGTGTGAAGTTGCAGCAGAGAGGAGGTATTTTCACAGCTGTATTTTGTTTGGAGTTAGGGGAGCTGAGGAGCTGACACTCTGCCTCACCATAGCATGAGAGCTGCTGATAGCAGATCCACAAGGACGTCAAGACTTGGAACAAAATGACTTGTGGTAGGAAGTCTGAGATGAATTTTTGAGGGCTAGAGAGGAAAATAATACCACAAAAGTCCTGACACGTGTCCCAGAGCCTAGAGCGTTGTTGGGCCAAAGACAGTGAAGCCCTGAGCAATCTGCTACAGCCATTGGCGACAAGTTATTTCACCCTTCGTAGCAGGGGGGCAAACTGAGTGGGCCTGCCGCTGTGGCAGTGCAGTTCAGTCAAATGCACTCCTTTAAAGTATGAAGGCTGCCGTCGAATTGAAACAAATTTGGTGTTGGCGTTATACTGACTTTTGGGTGGTGTTTGAAATAGAATCCCTTTCTCACGGGAGTCCATTTGAAGGAGAGTTCAGTGTTCATGAGAAAGTACCCTCTGGCTTTGGATCAGAGGTCAGGGCAATCCACAGAAGTGTTAAACTCGCCATGAGTAACTAATATCGGTACTGCAGGCACCATCCACATACTTGTCTGTCTGTCCTGATGATTTTTACGCTGCAGACCATTGTTTCTATGTATGGAGATGCTAGGTGCCTTAGTTTTTAGGTACCTGGCTTCAGAAATATCTGAGCACTTACCCTCTGAAAATGGCCTCTTTCAAGATGCAAGACATCCAGTCTGTTAGATAGCTTTAAAACATAAGCATTGAAAAAAAAAAGGCAAAACCTGTGAGTGGTGAACACTTCAGTACGTGGAAATGAGATTTGATTTTGTTTCTGTGGTGCTTGTGTGAATACATCTCCATTATGCGTCTCCTGAGTAAAGACTGCCAGCCATGCTAAATGGAGCTCACTTAGGAGAAGTGAATTTTGCAATATGTTGCTGACTGGGGAACTCAATAATTTAACTTCAGAATTACTGTACTTAGAGAACTTCTGTTGTAAAGGGACAGAAATCCAACATGAAGAAAGGCAAAGCCATAAGAAAATTAATGAGTGAGATCTGGATGATCTTGCCTTGTAAGAATGTTTTTGCTTAAGGAGACATATAGCACGTAAGAGAAAACTGAGCTATAATTACATGTAAAACTGAGCTATAATTACATGTAAGTTAATATTTAAGCTTCTAATACAAGGAAAACCACAACTCTATAAACTTTGTAATAGGGGAGAAGATACTTCTTATGTATCAAATTTGTATAAGATGATTTTTTTTTGTATTCTTGCTTCTCAGCTATAAGAAAATGAGAAGAACCCATGTTTAGTCGTTAATCATGAACTTTCCATAAACTCATGTTAACAACTGCTGCTGTTGGCAGTTAGATGAAATTAAACAGTAGCCTGGCTTAGCTCTAGGGGGTCTTCAAGCTTTCTTTTATATAAAACAGTAAACAATTCTCTAGATTAGATTTCTCTATCATTATTGGTGACCAAATGTCATCTTTCTGAGAAACGTAGAATCTAATACAGAATAAAGGATGAAGAATTGCATTTTTCATGTACCTGAATGTAATTTCAGTATGCTGCAATTTCTTTACTCTGTATCTCAGCCAAGCTCAATGGAAATTTGTAGGAATGAAATACTGTCACTGAAATGACCATGTGAAATGTTGTAGAATTACACCACTATGCCTGCTATATGATTAGAACAAAAAGCCTATTCTCACCTTTCAGCAAAAGTTTAAAAGTATTGCCATAAAGCTCTGGCATTAAAAAAAAAGGCATTATTACTCTTACAAAGAAGGCTTGAAAGGCCTGTCTTAAAAATAATACACCACCTAATAATGTAATGCAATAATACATCTAAGTTAACTGTCCTGTAGTATGTGCCAATATGAATACCTTTGTTTTAACTTTTTTAAACAACTGATTTCATATTAGTTAGGAGTCTCCCAACCATTCAAGCAAAGAAGAGATTGTTGCTGATATATATTTATATAGTTATATGTAGATGCAGTAAAAAAATTCTCTTAATGCATGTGAACACTGTATGTATGAAGGCTGCATTTGGATTGAAACAAGTCTAGCTGAATTTAGATAATGGCTACTATATGGTGATAGCCTACATGGCACAGATGTTTTTCATATATTTTAAGATGTCTATTGTAAGAAGCATGGTCTGCAGGAGGGCTGGTGAGTGGCAGTTAGAGATCTATTAAATGACCACATCTTAGTGGTGACATCCTGATGTGGTTCTGCAAGCTAAATAAAACACTGGAAAATTATATAAAAAGAAAGAGCACGCCTAGGTAATTGTTGCCAGTAGTGAATGTTTGCATCTCAGAGTTCATAAGTGTGGTCAAAGCACCCAAGACCAGTCCTAAATAAACAAACAGTTTTCCAAGTGAGTCGAAATGCATTTTAGACCTTCTTAGTACCTTCTCTGAGTTGAACTCCTCACGAGTTAGGGTAGTAGTGCATATAGAAAGTGCAAATCTTTCTGGGACAGGTATAGAGCATGAGAGAAATAATGCCAATTTGAAGACTTCTGCTGAGGTTGGTGAAACTTGGACTGCTTGTGTGGTTGGGTGACACTGCACCCGGTGTAGTTACCTTTCTAACATAAAGACGTTAATGCAGAACTTGTCATTGCTGACATTTTTGAGACACTGTTTTAGTCATCGGAGAGCTTAAGGCTGAAAGAATTAATCAGTACATTTGAAAACTTCACATGTCTGTTGTCTTCCGAATGTTTTCACTCAAACTTTTGAAAATTGAAAGTGTACTAAATGCTTGATAGCCAAATTTTTGCTGTTTACTATCTGGCAAAAAAACATCAGTACATGCTTATATTTACTTCTGGATACATCTGTGAGTTGATGAAAGTCATGAGGGTTGTGTTGTCTCTTTCATACAGGTAAGCCTTGTGTATGCATTGTGGGTCTTAGGCTTCAGTAGTAAGGACAGCATCAGACTTTGAAGAGCAAAAGTTTTTATAACAATACATTAAATTATTTTTTCATAGCGCATCCTACAGAATGTTTAAGAATCAATCTAACAAATCATGTGCTGGTACAAAAATGGGTACAAATCTTGTTTAAGATCATGAGAAATGAGGCCGATGGCAGGAAAAGTCATGTTTCTAGGAATCATGATGTTTGTGCTGGGCACTTGCAGAAACATTTAGTTTTAAGTTTTCTATTCCATGTACTAAAATTACTCTTTTCTCAGTAGGCTGAAATCTGAAGTAGAAGGTATGTATTGCAAGGGGTTGGAATGACAGGAATGGGATTAATCCTGTCCTTTTACAGTTGTAGGAGATGAAAGGGTGCTGAAATGGAAAGGCAGGTTTAAGCCAAGTCCAGTGTTCTATGGTTGCTAAATCTTGCCTCTTATTTTTAAACATGCAATTTCTATATAGAAGTTCCTAAAATACAAAACACTTGCACTGAGAAGTCTTTTTGTCACTCAAATACATCTGATTGAGACATGGGTAGAAAGGAGTTAAAATGTCTTCATGAACCGGAGCCAGTAGCTGGGTAGTGTGAAAATTAAGCAGTTTGGCCAAAGCATTTATAGTAATGGAAAATATTTGTATTAAATCATATTGAAGTCTAGAAAACCATCTGAAGCTTTAGTATTTTTTGTAATAGAGATTAATAAAACTTTATCCTAATGTGTCATAAAGAAGAAATAGGTCATTTAGGTACCATATGATCCTTATCTGACCTACTTATATATTCTGTTTTGCAGTTACAAACTTCTAAAAGACCTTGGCAAGAAATGCTACTTCCAATTTTGTGCCTGTTAAGCCTTTTGAGATTGGGAAGCTAATAATGGTTAAACAATTTGTAACTTTTGAAAAATTTTGTCTTCAGAGAAGAAAGCAATACAAAGATAGCCACTTCTTACATAGAGTGCTCTTGCTTTTCAAGGTGTATATAAGTATAGGGAAGAGTTTTACAGTTACTCTCTCATGGCACAGAAAAAAATGGTAGAGAGGAGGAAAAGGAGACAGACTTGTAAAAAGGTTCTTTTCTTTGTTTCAGTTGTACTTTTTGAGCTCAGATAGAAAGAGAACCTGAACTGTGAAGAAAGTGGAAACCCATACAGCTTGATCCTGCAGGCTACCTCATATGGGGAGTCCATAATCCTAAATGAAGCTGCCTCCATAAAGAAGTGTGACAAAATCATAGCAACTGTATGACTAGAGGGATGTTGTGAAAAGCACATGCAAGGAACACTCATTTGGCTTTAGTATGATAAAAATACGAGTAATTCTTTAGAGCTTTATGTGACCAATTGTCTGTGAAGTGTATTCGTTTCTTCTCTGCTAGGAAGGTGCCGCTGTGGTCAGATCACAGACCTAGGCAGCTTCTCAGAAATGTGCCTCCAGGGACAGGAACTTCAAACCAAGCACCCAGCAAACAACCCATTCTGGACAGCATTTGCAGTGTAGTACTTAAGAATACTACTAATAGTAATAAAAGTCTCCCTTGAATAACTAGTGACTTGCCAGCTGGGCGTTTTCCAAAATTCATTGACTTGCTGTTTTTCACGATTGCCTGTGCAGAGGGAAAAGAGAGAGGTGTATCTGAAAATATCTGCATAAATGCAATAGACAGAAATAAAGCTTGCAAGTTGGGTTAAGTTTAAATAGTAAAACCCGTGTCTCTGGAAAAATGTCATGCAAAAGAGCAGAGCTGATGTCTGATATTGATGGAATAGGAAACTCTTGGGACTGATACCATCTGAGAAGGAGTCTGGTCAGATACAGATTCCCTGGAGTTTGTAGCCTGAATGGCAGAGTGAAGTGAGACTAAGAGGCCTTGCAGAGTCTTCATTGAAGCTTCATCTTTATGTCCTTTGTCCAGCCCTCAAACTCACCTTTAAATTGTCATCACTTTGCTTTGGAGAGCCTTGTGGAGAGAAGGTTTGTCTGTAGAATTGCAGTCCTGTACTTCAGATGTGCAGCGGGAAGCCTCCTGCGCTTGCTGTGCTGCTCTCCGAGCAGGGCAGAGCGTGCACGTTGAGGGGGGGAGTGTCATGGCTCTGCCACCATCTTTTGTCCCACAGAATTTCTTCCTATGCGTTGTGCATTGTGCAGGGTAGAGGTAAAAAAGTTTTCTCCCATGAAGGCAAATGGCCTGCAAATATTCTCACACCCATCTATCACTTTGGAGGTAAAGGGGGAAAAGGAGTAACCCTAAGCCTTAAAAACTTTCTTCATATGACAATCAGTTAAAACAGACTTCTTGCCAAGCTAGTGAAACTGTCACTGTACATTCAACTAGGGTGGAAAGATCTTCCTAGAAAGATTTCACGGAGTACTCAAAGAGATCCAAAGGAAGGGAATTGGTATTCACCTCCCATCATCTCTCCCCACGCTCTTTTCTGCAATTTCCCCTTTGTTTCCATCCTGCTTTTATGAAGATACTGCTATTATAGGAGTTGAAATTTTTATGCTTGTTTTTACTGAATTGCATCTTGTGTTTTCAGACCATTTCTTTAACTGATCAGTATCTTTCTGTGTTTGCTCCAGAGTTTCAGCAGATGTCAGATCCCTTTGTTTGGTATTGTTATCACATTTAATACCAGTGCTCTTTAATGCATTTTTTTTTCAAGTCATGAATGAGAACATTGAGTGGTAGGACCCAGAACAACAGCCAGGGGAAGTTCACTTGATTAAAAAAAAGAAATCATTAAAAAGAAACAGGGCTGGAATAGGAGCTGGTTTAATTTGCCTGTTGCTTCTAAAGCAGCGTGGCAATACCTGGGTTGTTCCTGGCAGATGCCTACCTAATCTGCTCTTGGCCATCTCCAGTGGTGGCCAGTCTGCGTCCCCCTGACTTAACATTTTTCTGTTTCCAGCTTGAGTGTTGCTTTTTGATAACTATTTTCAGAGTATTGTCTTTCAGCCAGATTTTCACTCATTCATTCTCTGTTAATTCTCAGAGGTAGTTGTTAATGCAGCCTGCCACAGGCAGTTTCTCTAGCTCATTAAGTCTAGCTCATTTCCAAATGTCAGATGTCTCTAACTACTCTCCAACTTGCTAGTTTCTATGCTACAGCATTCCTTTTTATATTCAGCCATAGTAATCTGACACAGTTTCCACTATTCTTACGTTAGCTAGTTAGGAAATGAAGTAGGAGACCAGGCTTTGTGTGATTTCAGTGGGTGGCAGTTTAGCTGTTGAACTGTGAGCTTTCCTCAAAATGCCCCTTTAAATTTTGAACAGCTTTGTTTGTAATTTCCCAGCTTTAAATATTGCTTGACCATACATTTTGGGAGGAGAATTTTTCCCAGGGACACCCCAAAGGGCACCAAGAAACATAGTATGTGTGTATTTATAGAACTGACTCGGCATTTTTGTTAAAGTAAATCTTGCTAAGAAAATGGAAAAAAGAATACAAGTCATTACAAAATATCTGGCATGCTTTGTGACAGAAGGTATGATAAAAATCTTTGGGGGGGGGGGAAGACCCCATATTTATTATTTTCCACTTGCTATGTAATACCAAGAAGCAGAATTTGAGAACCACCTGAAAAGCAGAGTGAAGACGAAGAACAGATTAGTGGAGCTTTGAAGTGCATTTAGTAAAGAGCTACCTGGCTGCAGAGATAGCTTGCAGTCTGCGTTCTTATAGTGAAAAGCATTCAAATAAATTCAAAATAGTTTGGCTTAATGGCACCTTATTTTTTTGGTCATTAAGTTTTCTCTGCACTGTCTTGATAGAGAGCTGCGTATATGCTTTTCCTCTGAGCGCAGGAAAATACCTGTTGGGCCTGGTGTTATTACTTGATTTGATTTTATGTTTTTTTCCCCTCTCCCTGCTCCCAGTACTAATAAAGCAGTTTATTGACAAAACAAACAATAAAATGAAAATACCTGTCTGTGCATTTTGAAATGTTTGTTACCTTTCTGTATAAGGTGTGTTGAACCAAGGCATAACCACACAGTTCAGGGAGGGTCTGCAATTTTTGAGTAGCTTTGCCTTCTGGAGTCTTCTCTCTTTGGGCCATGCCTAGCGTGGCCTTCCCCTGTCCTGCCCGCACCTCTCTACTGCACCTGCCAAAACCAGGAGGACAGCAGTCAGCCTCTCAGCAGGGGTAACTGCTCAGGTGGTGTGCCACTGCTGGGTGCAGAAAGGATGAGTGAACCTGCAAAGATCTCGGAGAAGGGCGAGGAGGATCTCGGAGGAGTAGAAGGGGGCTGAGAACTAGCAATGCAGAGGGTAAGACTGCTGTTTGTAGGTGTGTTGGGCTGGGGCCAGTATATACTGGGCTATCAAGACTTCTGGGTGCTAAAGGCCAGTACAAGAAAAAAGTTGGTGTGAACTGGTCATTGAAGCCTTCCAGAGTGAAGGTTAGATGCAAGTGTCTAACGATTGGGGGTTAGGAAAGAGCCTCAAAACAAAATATTCAACTGCTTGGTATGTGTATAGGGCAAATACACAACGTGGGTGCTTGTAGCAGGAAGCATATGAACTTTCTGATGTCAGACCACTTAGGTCTGTCTTTCTGAGTTTGTAAGATGGAAGGATTTTTCTCCTCATTTGAGAGCAGTTTTAGCCAAGAGTTTTCATTATCGAATATTCAGATTCAGTTTCATGTAGCCAACACTTCTAAACATTCATTAAAATCATCTTGTAGAATTATAGGCTGCAAAGTGTCATTAGAGGGTAGAAGCAAAAGCAAAAACCACCAGCCACCACAAATGTCACCTATAAACCCAATGTCTGCGATATTTCCATCTTAGTGCTTGCTGTAGATCACATAATTTGGATAGATGGGGTCATATCAGAACTTTCTTTTTTAAATTTTTTTTTTATTTGAAATAAACCACTGAAAATTTTGAATTTCTTATTTACAAATTATAATTATGCATTTCAGTATGTTTGAATGTAACAAATACAGTTAATGTGGACATTTTTCCAAAGAAATGGGTCTCTGGAACAAGTTAGCAGTCTAGTCTTGAGTATGTTAAAAAGAAATTCTATAAATATAAAAACTGATAGATTTGGGCAAACTGATAAGTATACAGAAAGTCAGTATTCTTTAATATTTGTTTTCATAAAGGTATTTTTCTTCATTTAGAATCTTTCTCTGATATACTTTATATATATTACATATGCAGAATTACCAGTAAGTTTTCCAAAACTACTTGCATGTGCCAGTTTCTCTCCTAATTGTCTTAGGAGTACAAAACTGGTCGGTAAACAAACCTGAATTATATCTTAATGAAGTTTCCAGGGTTCAGTTGACTGGGTAATAAAGCCAAATAGGTATTTTTATCATATTCCAGCTTCTTTGTGTGCAGTCATGTAGAGTGAATTAAATGTATGGGTTTGGGGTTGAGGGTTTTTTTTGTATTTATGATTTAAAAACTGAGGAATAACGAAAATGTTTTGAAAGGCAAGAAAGGAAGTAGAAAAATCCATTTCAGAATGTTTTTAAAAAAATAATGCTTGCTCTACATTTTTTTCATGGTCAGAGTGAAAATTTTGACAGGATGTTAGTCTTGCACAGAGGAAACCAAATTGTAGGTACAGAGCCTTTTACATATGATGGAAGAAATTGCAGTAAGTCACTTTGTATTCCAGTGCAGACTGGTCAGTGGGGTTTTGCTATGTTTTGATATGTTAATCTTCTCTGCCTCTGCACACCTCTCAGAAAGTTCCTTCTGTTAGAGCTGGTGTGGCTCTGCTGACCTCAGCAATAGCAGTGTTTTCCTTTTAGGTTGGACTTGAGCTGGGCAACGTTATTCTGTTAAGCTTCTGGTTTTCAAGCTGTAGTCCCTAGCCCCCTTCCTGCCTTTGGACTCCATGACATGATGACTAAGAACAGCTTATTATTTCAGATGTGTAAAAACATCTATGAAATTTCAAAGGACATCCTACTGAGAGGAAAATAAATAAATAAATAGCGGGGGTGGGG
>VZTL01044034.1:11759-38481 GCA_013400535.1 Scopus umbretta | reverse complement strand
TCGGACATGTGATAATTTCAGGCTGTAGTTTCATGCTAGTTTAAAATCTATCCGTATAAAAGTTTAGTTCCACAGCAGTGTAAAGCAAACTACATTGGTTTTGTTGTGGTCCTGGCTTCCTTCATGACCCTGTCCACATGTTCCTGTCTCCTCCCCTGATCCTGGAGTGACACATTAGGCACTTATCAGGAAAAAAACTAAGTGGACTTTGACAGTAATAAGTTGTAGGGCATACATTTATTTATCCCTGGTAAACTTCACATTCACTAGCCTTTTATGTTTACTTTCTGGTATATGAGGTTTAGAAAACAATTTTTAGTTCTACAAACCTGTCTGGTGTATCAACAAACACTTGGCAGATTTTATAGGAGCACATGGAGATGTAGAAGTGCTCTGAGGCACTTCCTGAAGTTCCATTATCTTTATCTTAATAATCTGTCCAGATAATTGCAGTGGCCTTTTAGCAGCAATTTCTCCTTGATTTTTTGGCATCCTGCTGCAGACAGTGATTTCATCAGTAGAAAAGTTTCATCAGCAGCTTTAATTGGTTTCTTGCTTGTTATCATGGCCACACAAGTGGACATTTAATTATTTCATAGATTTAGCTGTGTCCATTACTATATAGGTTCTGTACTGCAGAACATCCAGTGCTGCCTAGCTAGACATTGTTTCAGTTTTAAATTACTGCTTTGCTTTTTCCCAAAATAGGCCATTGCGTTAAAACAATTGGCTACATTAGACATTTTTGCACTTTTTTTTGTAAAGACATTTAGTCCAGCAGCAAAATGTCTTTCAGAAATGTTACTCTTCCTAAATGTAGCAGTACTACAGCTAGCAGGGAAAAAATAAAGTTAGTGATAATGCTGTAAGGCTGAAATATGATTTACAGACCATTTAGGAGGTGTTCCTTGTATTTTATTATTTTAAACTTCTTTTCAGACAAGAATTTAAAACAGGAATTTATTTGTGATTATATTTCCCTTGTTAAAATCTGGAGTAGCTTTCACTTTGAAAGTGACTGAAGCAGGATTCTCAGCTGCCAGTCATCAATAGCTGATCTCTAGAAATAAGCTTACCAAATTCAGTTCAGATTGTGGATCTTTAAGAATAATTTTAAAGACACCATTTTAATGTGTAATGTAACAATATAAATGTAGAAGGTAGAAATAAACTGTAGAGCTTTTCTAAGTATACTTTTCCAAGTGTGTGACTTCACTGAAATAAAATATAAAACTGAAGATGTTTACATAAAATACATAGAGAAAAAGGGAGGGGAAAAGTAAAGTCATGAGAATAAACCAGAAGAAGTAAAAGTCTGGCAGAGAAAAACCTGAAGGCGTCTTTGAACTGTGACATTTTCAAGCTGAAACATACCTTTTCAGTGAAAAAGGTGGAAACATTTATTAAACCTAGAATTGCACAGTGATGAAATTTAAAGAATACTGGCTTTGAATTTTGTTTGAACTCAGCCTTCAGAAGTGGGTTTCCATAATGTGATTTGGTGGTGCATTGCCAATATTGTTCATTTGAGGACTGTTTACCAGAAAGCGGCTCTTGCCATGAGGATGGGGGTACAGATCAGATCACAGGTGCAAGGCCCTAGCAATACACAGGCAAAAATAAGGGTTTCATTATCAACCTGTCACTCTGAAAAGTATGCTAAAAGTCCTTTGCAGAATTGCATATGATGTGATAATAAAACTCAAAACTGCAGGGTTTCAGTCTGAATCAGAATTCAGAATTCTAGGTACCTTTAACCAGTTTCCCCCAAATTTAGAATTCATCATCTGGGAATTTGGGTAGTGGAAAGGTATATTCTTTGCTAGTATTGAATTTCCAAATATATGTAGCTATATACATCTGGGTTTACTTCTTCATAACTTTATAACTCTGGGGTCAGTTTTTCACCTGTGTATATCCGTACCTCAATCTCACTGCACCTAGACTGTAGTTCCTAGTTGCTTTGATAAATACAAATGAGCTATTGTATTTTATAAGCTGAGAGACTAGCGGGTTTTTTTGTTTGGTTTTTTTTCATTTTGAGGATACAAATGTTCCTTTGCATACCTTATAGAGTTGTTGAAGTATATCATAAAATTTTAGACTTTATAAATTTCAAAATCTTTCTGTAAGTCCAGGGACTAATCAAATAATACTGGCAAATCTTCCCAGTGAAACTACAGTGTGTTATTTTGTTGGCATTCCTCAAGCCAGTTCGTAAAAAGAGTAGGCAGGTCAGGAAAAAGGGAAGCGTAGCTTCAGCTAATCAGAACAATACTTTTTAACAATAAATCTTATATCTAGGCCAGTCCATCTCAATGTTTCTTTTGTATAATGTGAAGTATACAAAGTTAATGAAATAAGGATTTTTTTTAATTGGCTTTTATTGCTAATAGTTGTTCTTAGACAAGCTCAGTGTGCTAGTTAAGCAAATGCATCAAAAGGACTAAGGATTTTTAACCATCTGAAATTTTGAGATTTATTTGATCGTTCATCTCTTGGTAATTGCAGGAATTGTCAAATATTGCTTAATATAGGAGTACTGATAATATATGGTATTCTACAAAGCTAGTAGGTAACTGATCCAATTCTAAGTAATGTAAGGTGGTGTGGGTTTTTTGTTAGTCACTTACTGCAGTTAACTCGCTGGTACTTACTATGCCCATTACTATCAGTCAGTATCGTTACGGGAAAAGTCTGAACTCGAAGGAGTCAAGTACATTAAGTACTAACAACTGCAGTAATCTATTCCTTTGATAAACCTTTACAGTTGTTTGCTAAAATGGGAAAATGTTGGGGTATAACTGCACTATGATTAAACTAAATTCAAATGATTTATATCTGAAAGGTGACCGGCAAGAGTCAGTATCTACTGGGCGGTATGATCTAACCAAAGTTTTACACACCTCAGTCAATGCTGCTTGCTGTTTGCATAACACCATTGTATGCAGATGCATATGTCCACTTCGCAATAATCCGTTGCTTTTGCCTTTCACACTTTGGAAAAATCTGAATGTAGAGTACTGATAACCGCAGCTGCTTTTAAACGAGACACACTGCATTGTCTGACACAGGAAAGCAAGCAATCAAGCTATAAGCCCCTGAAGTCTATTGCACTAGCTATTCATCTGCCAGATGTGTTGAAAATCAGGTTTAAACAAAATAATGTCAGTTAGAAACATGGCAGTGAGTCTGCACTGCAGGCTGTAGCATAGTGTAGAAAACCCTAAGCTAACTTCCAGTAAGCTAGCTTGAGTACTGTAATCAGTGTAATCAAAACAACCTGAAGTTCTCTACAAAGGATAATTTCTCCTGCTTCTCAGGTAAAAAGGAAAAAAAAGAAAATAAAACTATACTAGAAACGCAGAAAATATTCAGGAAACATTTGCTCAAGAAGCAGGTGGTCTTACATAGCTACTAGATTTCTTTGGTGCTAAGCTGGACTCCTTTAATGTAAATTTTGGTGTATCTACACTACATTGCAGTTTACAGCACGGACAGGTGCCACTGAGCTGAGACAGATGTTTCAGCTACATTTGCTTGTCTATGAAAGCTTACACTTTTGTGCTTGTTTCTTTTAACATTCTTGTTTGTTTCTGATAATTTTCTGCATTTCTTGTATATTAAGCTATTATGGAAGCCTAGCTCATGAAAAAATAAATCCACATGAATGGTACTTGCAACCTGTCTAAATTTGTGTAAAGAAACGGGTATGTTTTGTAGGACTTGATGTACATTTCTATACCTCTTCCTCCTCAGATATTAAAATTCCATATTGACAAAATTTCTATATATCACTGCCACCACAAGTTTCCTGTCCACACTATGCTTTTGGTTGTATGATCTTTGAAACTTCAGTATTTCACTATTACCACAGTATTTACAAGCAGTAATTTTTAAAAAATTGTATTGTTCAGTGTTAACACACATCTTCTGATTTAGGAAAGAAGAGCTCTAGAAAGAAGGATATCTGAAATGGAAGAGGAACTGAAAGTAAGTAACTTTATTACACACTAAACTGTTGATAACAAAATATATGACTATATCAGTGCAACATGTAGTCTGGCAGTAGTACTGGTCTCTATAATTTCGTTAGAAAATAACAGAAGTTACGGGCGCGTTCCAGAATGTCTCATGTCACTGAGGTTGTAGCGAAGCTGTTCACGCTGGCCTAAGCAGTCATACGTGCAGGACTTCTAAAAAGGCGCTGAGACTTAGGCTTCTATAACATATTGGCTAACAAGAAACAGTCAGAGATGGTTGGAGCGAAGCATATCTTGATCTAATCAAGGTGGAATTACAGTCTATGTTTTTGATGTGATACTCTGGATTTTATTAACTGAAAAATAATGGTAGCATATAATTCCATAGATACTTAAGCATTAAATGTTGCTTCGACCTTCATCTCATGCTCTTTAAATTATATATTAGACAGCATGTTACCAGTGTCAAAACTTTCATTTGTATAGAGTGAACAATAATCGGTTGGTAATTAACAAAAAGCAGCGGATAGATTTCAGATGTTGACAAATAAGTGCCATTTAAAACCACATGTAGCGATTTCCATTTTTTTCAACTATGTATAAACTGAATCCCAGAAGGAAAATACTTTTTTAATATATTTCTGTTTGTTTTTTTTTTTTACCAGTCATTATGACTTTTCTCACTTCCTGGTTTATCAGCGTTAAGTCATCTGATATGATTAAGAAGGGTGATAAATTGGGCAGGTTTGTTTCGTATTATGTCCTTGGATATAATACTGGACAACCAGACTGATAGAATTAAAGTACGACTAGAAAACTAGTGGATCATGAAATAGAAAACAGTTTTGCACTCCAGAATTTTAAAGAAGCACCAGTGTTTCGACGTTCGATATTTGTCGTTGATTAATAAAAAGTTTCCTTTCAAGCTCATTTTTGAGCTCCCTCTGGTGCTTGGAGACGGCATTAATTTCTAAATACCTTTCATTAAACACATGCATGAAGTTTTGTTGAAATAATTGAAGCTGACAGGCAGATGTAGGCAGAGGCAATCACGATGCCTGTAGCTCCCTTGGATCCAGGCCAAGATAGTTTGCTGTAAGGGAGGACGCAATGTCTGTGGCTCTTTGAGGGAACTTTAGAAGTGAAATATGTAGAAAGCAAACTGTGGTATAGGAAAATAATTGTGTCTAAGAGTGGAAGACAGGATGTGAGCTTCTATCATCAACCTGTAAATTCCTGTTAGGAAAGGTTGGGCTTCCGAGAAAAAATAGAGAATGCAAATATACTGCCTTTTTTCAAAAGCTTACTTTCAATAAGCAATATGTGAAAGTTTTGAATTGAAGATTAAATACTCTTCCTACCATTTGTTGCACCACTGTGTAAAAGTATATATTAAATGTGTCATTATTTACAGACTTTTGAATAGGAGATTTAGTTTGTGCAATTAGGATGTTAAGTAAAGAATTCCAGGAATAGCTTTCATTGTTAATGTATCCTGAACTGTTTTGGAAAGCTGTGACGAATCACTGCTGGTTCTTAGATTGGTTTTCAAGAATGTGCCACTTGTTTGATACTTTCCTTTCACAGCGACTTACCTACTTTAAACAGAACTGTTCTTCTAAGTTTTCTTTCAATCCTGCCCATCTCTAGTTCTTCTAAACATCATCTACATGGGGTTCTTTTTTCTCATTTTCACTCCTATTTCTTTGATTCCTGCAGAACCTGCAACAAATAAAGCAGATACAATCTTTGAGACACATAAATGAGCGACTGGTGACTGAGAATAGGGCCTTGACCCGAGTGGTTGCAAAGCTGTCAGGGTCCTGCAGGCAACTGCACTCTGTGGACTTGTAATTTCTGCCTTCTCCTTTGTGTAGCCAGGCAGGTGTTGACACTCAGTTTGTGCTAGAATTTTACTATTAACGCTTGTGTGTCAGAAACTGACTTTTACTGCTGCTCGGTTATGGAAGTGTGGTTAAAGCATGGTGTCCGGTGTACCAACTGCAGGCATCGCAGATGCGTCGGTGTGGTGTGGTATTGTCCCTTACTAGCACTGAAGCTTGTCCTCCCTCATGTGACGATAAATTGGCAATGATCCAGGAGACCTTTGACATGTTAAAACCTTGGCAACAACTGAAAGGATTTGAGTTGGCAGTAGGATACACTTGAAGTCAACTCCCTTGTTTTGGTATTTGAGTAAATGCTCAAATAGATAGATCCGCCTCTAGTTTTCTAATTAATTGAAATTAAGAATTGAGCTTTCTTACTGCAAATCTACAAAATACAAATCTAGTCTCAGCTAAAGAATGTTTGAGAAGTGGTTTCAATACTGTGCATTCCTGAACAGTTGCATTAGCAACTTTATTTCTTACATTTGTGTGTTCTAGTGTTTCGAGGGGATCAAAGTCTTTCCTTTCAAAAACGTATCAGAGTTTCAAGTTGATTAGTATTTTCACATACTAACTTCCCGTGTGGTTCTGGTCAATCCGTATTTTTATCTAGGCAGCTTAAAATATCCAGTGTTAGCACTGAGTTAAGGTGGTTGATTTATATTGCTATATAGGTAGTCATTCCAGTCGTGGACCAGAATCCTGCCATCCATACAAACACAGACACAAAACCCCCTGCCTAGCATGTCACGTTGGTTCAGATTCACTAGGCCATGTGGTTCAGTCCCCTTCTGTTAAAGGTATGAACCGTTTTGAATTTCGTCTTGGAAAAAAAATACCAGTTTGTTGTCCACAGTGTTATTGCAGGGCTGTTTCAGCCACCCCACTGAAGATTCAAAACTTCTGTGAGGAACAGTGTGGCTTCATTCCACACCAAATCTGTATGCCTGCCTTCCTCCTCTTATATAACAGCTGTATAGGGTGGAGGTTTCAGTGAGCTTTTAAGATCTGTAGGTGAAAAAACCCTGTTTCCTTCTGCACAGTGACTCTTGCTAAACTGCTTCCCCTTGCCTACCCCCCTTCCCACTTAGAAGCAAGGCAATAAGCGTGCATTTTTTCATTCTGCTCACAGAATCCGATCTCAAGTTTTCCCCATTAAGAGGCATGAAATAAAGAGGTTTATCCTTTGGCTTCGTGTCTTTCTGGAGTTGATCTAACAATAGGATGTGGATAGAAAGATTGTTCCTGGTCCAGGCCCTGCATTCCTCAACATTCCCTTGTGTTAACCCTTGCCGAGTGAGTCATCAGCTCACCGACCTGCCTGAAAACAAATCCCTTTATTCCTTACGTTGCTTGATCCGTCTCACCCCAGCCCTGCTGAATGACTGAGCTAACACGCGGACAGCAGCAGAAGCATACTGCTGTAGGCAGAGGGAGAGCTGCCCCTGTAGGGCAGCCCGTCTCGCATCAGCTTCAGCTAACGTGTGGTTTTTCAACACAGCTGAGCTAACCTAATGCCTGCTGTCCACCGCCACACGTCCATACCGTCTTTTTTTGCTAGCACTGGCATTCCTTTAACCGTGGTAAGCCAGTTCAGGGTGTTAACCCACAGAAAAACTATTCACTCTTCGTCTTTGTAGGGGGAGTTTTCAATGGCAGATCATTGTGGAGCTTGAGAAGCCTGGCTAGCCAAAGAAAAGTGGTGGAAACACGGCAGGGAGGCTTGACATTATGATGGTAGCTTTACTGTAGCAGTGTGCCTGATTAATCTGAACAGGTACCTTAACAGTTCATGAACTTTTTGTAATCTTAATTTATAAAGCTGTTTTGTATGTAAAAAATGTTAAATCCGCCAGCAAACACAGACATTATTATTACTGTACAGATCTGACGTGGCTCCACATATGTCAGGTGGATTTATTGAATTGAATTGGATTTATTATTGAATAATTATTGACTTAATTGATTATTGAATAATTATTTGTTCAACGGCAGCACTGCAGAGTTACTAGCTAGTNACCCCAGCCAAAACCAGCACATCAAATAATACAGGTAGGCAAAACAGTGCATTTGTAGTCTTATTCAAGAATCGCATCATGGGGAGGTGCTTTGCTATTTTAGTGAGAAGCAGATTGAAATTCAAAGTGTTAAGTACAGTATGTAATTGTAATTTTACTGAATTAACTGCAGAGCTTTTTTTTCCTGCCTCTGCACATTAAAGGTGGGTGGCATCACCTCATGAGACATTTGAGTACCATAGGAATGCACTGCTCCAAGAAAATTGTATAAATGTCTTTCGCTAGGCTTAAAGTATGTGAGGTTTAGTATAGATAACAGGTATAAGTATTTTAGGTTATTTGAGCTTTGCCTTCCTGATCAATGTCCTATTACTCATAACTGCTTTTGTCTCCTGACAGTCTTCACCTATTGTTTAGCAGACAAAAGAGAAAATTTTTTCTTATTACCTATTCTACCTGTTAATTTAATCAAGATTAAAATCAGAGATTTGCAGATATACAATGGTACTGGATTACGTTAAAGCTCTAAAGTTGACCAGCAGCTTTTTTGTTAAAATAGTTCACCAGAAAATATACCACTCTCTGGGTCTGCCTGTATGTAATGACACATTATGGGCTGCAGCTCCCGAGTCAGTAAGTTGAGAGAGGACAGTGACATTCCTGGAGTTATTTTGAGGTCTCATTCGAAAGCTTACACACCACCCTTTGTCGAGATACCCAGTGAAGAAGAACAAAACCGGACTCCCTTGCTTCTTTGCGCACGGCTAGATGAAGGCTGTTGTGATTTCACCCAGGACCTTTGGTCTGAAGTCCGTAACAGAATGAAGAGGAGGAAGGAAAGATGTTAGTTGCTTTGCCCGAACGAAAGTGGCTGTTTCAGTGTTTGCAGATACACAGCATAGCACAACCCCGGGTTTATCCTGATAGTACAGGTCAGGTACGTGCACAGATGCACAGTACACACGCCTGTTATCTGGGTATGACCCCTAGCATGCATACCTCAGACAACAGTAGTTGTTCTTTACAGCTTAGAAAACTTAGCACAGCTAGTACTTGAAAATTGCCAAATGATTACTTGTGTCGCCCACTTTCAAACACCTTGACGTGGTTTTTTGAAAGTAATCAGCATTTTACAGCACTTTCTGTTCAGAGCACAGCTATCACTTGGTTATAGTGGAAGCTTCCCTCTGACTCTGCAAAGAGCTCAGTTTGGGTGGCTTAAATCCACCATGGAGCAGAGGTGGAATCCAGATCAGCAGAATTATTTTTACCTATTGTAACCGTGGACACCACCTTTTTTTCTCGTACCATCTCCTGCCTTCTTCATTTCACATCCTCTGATACTGGCAGGTAAATAAACCAGAGATCCTATAACCTCAGTCATCTTCAGGGCACCATCGTGTGTCACTCGGTGAGAGGGTCTGCTGTTGGGGAACTGAGTGTGGACAGGACTCCTTTGGAGGAAACGGGTAGACGAAGCCTCTAGCGTTACGCACAGTTCATTAACCCTCCATTTCTAAACATCTCAGTTCTTTCCGTTCCCTTGTAATTTTCTGAATATAAGGGGGTTGAAAGTATCATTTTGCTTGCATAACGTGAAAGTAAAACTAGTGGCAAGGAAATTCCATCATGAAAATTTATGTAGCAGTTGTTCCATAGTTGGATTTAGACCTCTTGCGTGCACTTGCACCTGAGGTTACGGAATAACCGCTCTGCAGGGCAAGGCTGGTACCTCCTGTGTAAACCGGCTGCTAGAAACCATACGTGTACTTGAGCCACGAGTATTATAGCTGGTCTGCTATCAGTGTAGATATGGGGAACTGCTGAGATTACTTCTGGTTTCTCTGACACGTTACGTTCTCCCAGTACAAACCTCTGTGCACTGACTTGTCCTTCTTTCCTGTCTGATCCTGTCCGACGCTCACCTCACTCGGCTTCTGCCTTCCAGCTTCTGCGCTTGTGTGTCACCCATCTCCTGCGGCAACCTTAACTTCCCATCTCCTAACTTGTATGCCTGAGTATGCATCCTGGTCTTTCAGTGATCCGATCTTGTGTGACCCAAGCTACTCAGGGATATGATCTCACATTATAGGATGTGTGCTTCAACATGAGTTTGGAAGTGGCTGGAAGATGAATGCTATGAGCTAACAAGCTGAGTCACACTGTATCTGCTCGGGATGAAATCATCCAAGAGCACAGGGGTAGATGTGCTTAGCCACAGCATGTTTTTTTGAAACCCTGCAAGCACAGTATAGACAAGCCTCTTTAAATTGTTGGTAATTAACAATTTTTTTTTTTTGTTCTGCACTGAAGTCTGAAGCATTTCATTTACTTTCCTCACACCACTATAAATGCTTTTGTTAGAGGCGTGTCATCTGCACCACCGGGATTTAGTGCGTCTAATCTGAGCAAATGAAAGCTCCTAATCTATAACTCTTAACTGCATTGTGCTGAAAGGGGAGATTATTCTGAACTGCTGATACGAAGGGGGAGAAGTGCCAAGATGCTTAAGCGGAATAAAGAGTTTTACCCCCAGTGCTTGTCTAGTCTTGCTGCTTTTACTTGGGGTATAACAGCAATTAACCACGGTGTTTCATTTCTCGTAGATGCTACCAGACCTGAAGGCAGACAACCAGAGGCTAAAAGATGAAAATGGGGCCTTGATCAGAGTTATAAGCAAACTTTCCAAATAAAGGGTTTACTACAGCAGCGAATAACGGTATTGCACATCACTAGTAACTCCAGTGGACCATAGTATGGCAGTCACTGGAAGTGTGGGAAGATCCCTTGGAGACTGTCATTTTCAGATATCCTGCCAAACGCCCTCTTACCTGTGTGTTTTTTTGTATCAAGATCATTGTTTCTGTTAAAATGCAGCTGCTGAGAAGATAAAATGACTGAGAAATCTTGTTTACAGCTACAGCATAATAAGGAAAGTGTTCAAGGCCAGATACGCCTCAGATATTTAACCAGTAAGCCTTAGTTGTACATAAACACTTTTACATCATCAAAAGCTTTCAGCTCTCACAGAAGACAGTTACTCAATAATGTTTTTGTTGTGCCACAATTCCCAGGTTTTTTCTATACTCAGTTTTTCTTTAAATCTTAAGTTTGGATTTTTATTTTTTTTCCCTTCTAATTACTCATGTACCAGATTTTCTTGTACAGTGTTTTCACAGCTTTACCATTTGCAGAGACCACACACCCTTTTAAATTACATATTTGTGTAGCTACCTAGAGTTGTATTGTCCAGCCACCTGGAACAGAGATGTTTGGTGGAACATTTGCTTTCACTGTTTGTGCAATATGCATTTATTTCCTATACAAAATGCTTTAAAAGTCAGTTGAAACTAGAAATATTTTAAAGAGTCCTGTTTTCTGCCTTTATTGGTCACTTTAAAAAAAAAAAAAAAAAAGACGTTTGTAGTGAAAGATGTTAGATCCTGTAATCGTCACATTCATTTGAGCAGGTACTGAGTGATGCTGTATATATAAATGTGTACTGGTTTGATTTTTCAGACCACCACGTGGCATGCTTGAATATATTTCCCTATTGCAAAATGTCTGTTAATGCAAATTAGGCTACTCCAGAATAGCGTGTTTAACAAAGTTCATTAATTTTTATGGTATAAAGAATTTAGACATTGTACATTGTATGGAGCCCTATCTTTACAAAAGGTCTAAACTATATAAAATACTTTATTATCTTTTCCTCCCATTTTTTTTTCCATTTGATAGTGTTCACCATAATAAAAAATTGCATAAATATAACTGCTTCACTACATTTCACATACCTGTATTTATCTGAGTGCTGTCCAAAACTGTTGTGCTAGCCAAAGTAATGTACTAAACCATTTGAAAACCATAACCCGTTACACTCACGTTAATGTTTATATGCACTGTCGTTGCCATGTGAGAAGGCATCCAATTTGATAACGCCCTGTCAGACCATTTTATACATTTCAGTGGCCTTTAAAAACAAACAAAGTACGGAAGTGAAGATCGCCTTTGTTAGGAACAGCTTTTATATTTTCACTAAACCATTCAAAGTCCGACATCCTATTGGCACATAGTTTATTGCCTAAAACCACTGAACAGATCAGCCATTGAAACAAATTGTACATTGTAAAGCTTGTAGTAGCTATTGTATTATTGATTCTATTGTATACTATATTAAATGTGAATTTGTACCCCTTCATTTAAAAAGGTCATTGTGTTCTACTGCCTACTCGGGGGGCGGGGGTTAGTCGTACCGGGGTGGGGTATGTTTTGGTAAGGAAGACGCGACGTCCTCTCTCTGTTGATTGGTTTTTTGAAGATGTAAGGTTATGCTCTTACTACCAAGCTCAGGATTCTTGATTTTAAAGGTACACGGATAGTTTGAGGTATCTTATTGTGATTGATCTGTATGAGAGGTGGGTCTGAACCATAGGGACTTCCATTGTCTTACGCTAACGTAAAATAAAGAATTGAATGGCTGCAACGTATTGAGTTCTGTTTCAAGACAGTTAGGCATATTCTGGATTATATTTGGTAAAGTTTGGGTGCCTGTGAATGATTAAATACGTGTTTCTAATATTTTAGTGTTTTATATTTAGGTTATTTATTCTTTATATCTAAAAAAAATGAATGGCTACTGTGCTATATTGATTTTATTGGTAGTACTGAGCAGACCTTGTATCTGCATGAAACTAGTTGCAAAACCCACTATTTTGGAAAAAAAAAATTGTATTTTGACATATACAAATAAAATGAATACAAACTATTTTAAATGTGTGAAAATTTTACTGAGAAGACATTGAAATTTGTTATGAATTTAAACCATGTTATAAGTTTGCTATTTAAGTTCTTTGGTGGGCATTTTTCATTCATCGCGTTACTTGGATGCAAAGTTCAAGTACCTTTCAAAGATTGTAATCAAATTGTGATTATTTGCACATCGTTGTACATGCACATCTGTAAATGCAACAGTAAAAATGCCATATTTATGCAATCTGTAAGAACTTGGACAAATGTTTATATATTTTACATAAACCTGTCTGTGTGCAGAATCTGAGAACCATTTTTTACGTGATCTTAACCGAATCTCACAAAGCAATCGCTAAACTTGCGTCACCGTCGTGTTGTACTGATCGTGTTGCAGATCAAACACGTGCCCGGAAAATCCAGCTACCACAGACAGAAAATGGGTAGAGGACGGCTATTTTGTTATTTAGGAGACAAGTTTGCATACGAGAAATATATTCTTGCTGGCTGCTGACTCTGGCGAGCTTCCTTAAGCCACTTAATGGTTTAAATGGCAATTCTAAACAACAGCTTAGGTTTTCAGGGGACTGGTCATGGTGTGGAAAGGGATCTTTATGTGCCAGGATTAACATCAGGTGCACACAGAGGCATGGAAGTAGCTGGTGCTGGAGAGCTAAGAGGCGAAGGGCATGCCCAGAACCAGCCCCAGCCGTGACTGAAGCCGTAACCCGGAGAGGAGGAGTGACCGCGGGTGGGAAAGCAGCCCGGGGCAGCAGAGTTGCAGGGAGGGTGGAGGCGGCACGGCCGTGCAAGGACCGCCTGGCTTCACGGCTCCAAACGGTAGCAGTGACCTAGAAGAAAAGACTCAGGAGCTGGAATATTTCCCCCCATCATGAACAGTTCCCTCTGGACCTCCCCAATGCCTGCTGCATACCATTTTCAGACTTCTGCTGTTCCCTTGCCAGATCCAAAAAGAGCAGTTGTAATTCACACTCTGTAGGTTGGTGCATTTGTTTGCTCAGCACCGAGTACAACATCCGTGTCTTGGCGTTTCTTTCCTTTCGAAATGCCTTCCATGCTTTAACTTTGGCTTGTGCTGAGGTGAACATTAAACTAATGGGGATGAATCTTACCCGTTCGGTATTCCTAGCCACTGTCCATTTGATGCTCTTTTAAGAGGAAATGCGTTGTCACAGAACACGCCTTCTCTCATTTCTTTGCTAGAAAGAGTAACTATTTACGTGTCCTCTTACAGAAGAGGAAAAAAGCAGGCTTTGGGGGAAGAGACCTGCTATAGGATATGAGCGTCGAGGGAGAAATTTTACTTCCTCCCTTAACCATTGTTGTGCAGAAGTGGGTTCCACGTGAGATGGCTCCTACCCCTGCCGGCTGACTTAACCATGAGGTTTACAGTGAAGAGTGAGGGCACCGCTTACGTTACGCCAAAACCAGCTGTATGACAGTAGACAGGATATCTACACAAAGAAAAGCGGGTGGCGAGGAGGAAGCATGCCACGATGCCGGACGTGGAAAGGCAACACCGTGTCAGAAAATGAACAGTTCACATGAAGAAAGGTAGGGGACACGTCAGAACAAAACTGGTCAGAAGTCAGGGCCCCACCTCATTCAAACTCCTGAACAGAGGAAAATTGTCCAAAGTTAGCAATAGTATGTATTACGCCTTCCTGCGGGCTTGTCCTGCTGCTCAGAGGGGGTATTAATTTCTTGTCAAATGAAGTTGTGATGATGAAAATGATCTACTTTAAAGCTCTTACTTGATCTTACTTGATCTGGGTGCTCCTGGAAGTGGCTTGACTGTCCGCTTTACAGTTCCTTTGTGGGCAATCCTGAGGTCTTGCCCACCTGTGTAGCACACCAGCTCCTCCAGAAAGGGACACGCACCCTTCACACACCCTCTGTTGGGTTGCTTGTGGTGGTGTGGCAGAAGCATAAATGCAGGTGACCAAATCTGCCACCCTTCTGGTTATGCTGAAAGCTGCTCTTCCCCTTTTAGTGGTAGCTGCAGCTTCTCTAACCTGACGTGATGCAGTGTGGGCAGTAGATAATCTTGACACTTCAACTGTGCACCTGAGAGGTTAACGTGTTTTATAGATGACATTTTAATTTTCAGCTATGATCTGGAGAACCGTCACAGCAAAACATGACCCGAACTCACTACATAGCGTACAGATGAAAAAAGAAAAACTCCACAACCATGCAAACATTACAGATTTTTTTTGTGGAGCCTATTTTCAAAGAGCAGAGAAACAACTGTAACTGCATTGCAGAGGGTTGCTTTCCTACCTGCTTTAAATCTTGGACGAGTTTTGCCACGGCTCTGCTGGCCACCTCTGTGAAAGTGCCGTTTTTCCCATGCAGGGGTAGCCAGCCTGTCTGTTGGGGGTCAGAAGAAACAATTTGTTTAAGTTTTTCAGAAGAAGTTCTCGCTGTTTGTGGTTATGTACACAATGTTAACATTTAGCTGTGGTGATTCAGCTTCCTTGAGTTCTTCGGTCAAAGCCACTAATAACAAGGGTAAGAAATGCTGGTGACTAGAGTTATTTGCTTTACATTTGTTGTCATCACGAAAGCAACAGTTGGGTTTTGTTAGAGAGTAACAGCAAGTAGTATTGTGCTTGCCTCGGCATAGATTTAAAGTAAGAGTAGGATAGTCCTAAAGGTGACTGCAGGTTCCTGCATAGAAGGCAGAATTTAAAAAAAACAAACAAACAACACAACACCAAACCTCCCAAACGCACAACGAATTGCTCACACTTTAAAGGGAGAGCTGCTGCCACACTGATGAAGTCATCGGCTATTCTTGCTTGTGTCAGCACCTCCCCATTTTGTATTACTGATTAGATAGGAAAAGTATGCAGCCTTTAGAGAAAGGAGGAACTGTTTGTTTCTTCCTCTAAAAACATCACCTGTTGGATGTCTAATGTTTCTGATCTGGCCCAGGGATAATTACAGCCGGGACAAAAGCCCCACATTCCAACTCTAATTATTTCACCCTTCTTACTTGGGTTCTAGACGTCTGTTTTGCATGCCTATGAAAGCTTAGCAGAAGTAGTTAGCCAAGACAGCACAATTCATTTTCCAGTGTGGTCTTTTCCCCTTGTTTTATTTGCTGGAGGAAAAAAAAAAAAAAATATCATGGGGGGAGGTGGGTGAGAAGAACCTATTTATGTCCTCTCTACCGTCCTTCTGGGCTCCACCTGTTCCACTGCAGAGTCCTTTGAGCAGAGACTCGCTGGGCTGAATTCCTCTTTCGGCAAACCAGTGCAGGGAGAAGCTGCTGCCGATCTCACTGTCCTGTGCGTCCCGTCTGCCTGCATCACCTCCGGCGGGACCCCCCCCGGCACGGCTGGCTGCTGCACCTTGCCCCCTTGTCCCCCCAAAAAATTGACAGCCCTGTTGCCCTCGTTTGTGCCTACATTATATACCCCTGTTTTAATGAGATGTCTCTGCTTCAAAAAAAGGACAGGCCTGGTCCTGGGAGTTGCTACATTACAGCTAAAGCAAAGCTACTGCTCTCTGTGAGTGGTTACCTGGACCTGCACCCCAAGTTGTCCAAAGAAGAGAGCGTGACTTCATTCTATCAGCCGGTACGAAATACACCTTTACACAAAATTTCCACAAAATATGCGTCTAGCTACACAGTCTAGTCGCTGCCCAGAAAGAGGATCTAATGAAAAAGTGAGTTTGTTTAAAAATAAAATTCCATGTTTACATCAACTGCTGATACCATGGGCATGATTCTCCAACCGTTATCAGCTCACTCTCTATCTTTAGCTGTATGAAAAGCAGCAAATTACACTAAGCTCTTTCCTCCCACTTAATCCGTGGCTATAGGCGCTGCGTTATGTTAAGTAAATTGCCTAGTAACTCATCCTCGGCTCCCCTTGTAGAAAACGCCAGCGCTCGGTGAAAATAAGAGAACTTTCACTATGGGCTTTTGCTACGCTTACCTAGAACACTGCACACACACACACAAAAAAAAAGAGCAAATTATTTCAAATTATAAGGGGGTGGCGGGAGGGGGCAGTAACGCCTCTTAGGACCTGAAGTGCTAATATTACTTGCCAGGTTTCTGCCTAGGAACATCGCCACCGAGCTCAGTTTCCAGCCCCCGGGGGAGCCGGGAGGTGGCACCAGCCAGCTTCGCTTCTCCCAGGCTACGGCCGCCTCTCCGAGGCCCACACGGTCTTTCTCCGGTTTTCCCTCCTCTTCATTGTTTTTATTTTCCTTTTTTTTTTTTTTCCCTCCGCCCTCGCCTACAGTAGGTAGGAATGGCTCAGAGGACAGTGACTCGAGGAAATTCTGCCCATGCTGTAAGTTGAGCCAGTTCTCGTAGGACAGCTGAAGCGTGGCGGAGAGCCGCAATCGCAAATTAATTTAGACAGAAGGGATGCGCCGAGTTAGCCTGAACGCGGCAGGGACTCCTTTTAAATACCTTATTCTCAAAGCCCGCGAAAGGAGCTGCACGATTTAGCGCCCAGGGGAGGGCAGAGAGAGCTCTCGGCTTGGCCGGTGAGAAATGCATCCCATGGGGAGGCAGAAACGCCGACCCGAGGAGGGCTGGCCAGCGGGTCCGGGGGAACGCATCCGTCGGCGAGGGCAAGCAGGGACCCGCTGCACAGCGAGCGCTCCCGAACCGTATGAAGAGACTTACAGACCGAGCACCACAGGACAGCTCTGCTACGGCCGAGAGGAAAAGCGGGGGAAAAAAAAAAATAATAATCCTCCGTATCAAAAGTTGTCAAGCCAGCAGTTCATAGCAGCACGAACTTGCTTGACTGAAATGCTGAAACACTGGTTAATTCCTTCTCGCTCAACCCCCTTTCAATACCATCACTATATAAGCGTGTTGCTTCGCTTCGTAACCAAGAGCACTCTGCGAGGTCCTCCTCATCCTCCTGTTGTCCCCTTCAAGCTCTCCTCCCTGTTCATTGCCTTGCAAGGATGTACAGCACACACGCACACTCACGTCCTTCTCCTCAACCTTTTCTCCTCAGCTCTGCGTGGATAGGGTTCTGCCCTGTTTCCAAGCCACCATATATAATTATTTGCTGTGCCAAAGAGGGCTTTGGGGTCTAATTACGTTCCCTGTCACTCAGGGTGATAGCCCGGAAACCCCTTCCCCTGGGACCTGGAGCACTCTCTGAATTTCCCCATGTCTGGGGAGCGGCACTCGGCATGGCTACGCGCAGACACTGAGTGCAAGAACTCCCTTCATATTTTACTAACAAGTCACCACAAGCTTACAGACATGCCACAGCTGCCAGAGGGAACAGGCTCTCCTCTGTCTTCGGCTCATCTCAGCTGTCAGTCTTCTGGGTCACTCCTGTGTGCCACCCAGATCACCAAGACCCTCCTTGGACATTCAGTTCCCCACGCTTCTCGCTCAGTCCTCCTGGTACTTGCTGCCTATTTCTGCCCCCTTAGACCAGCTCCCATCCTTCTGCTTGCTTCTTGCATTTAGTAGCCATTTGCTGCCCCTCTCTCCTGTTCCACTCCCCCGTCAGACCTAACCATGGGTCACTTCTTCCTGAGCTAGTTGCTCTACAGTTGTTATCTTCTGTTGACTTCTCTGCTGTCCACAATTCCTCCCTCCGCAGCTCGGCAGCCTCGACACTTTGCGCGCTCTCTCTCTCCACCTCTGTTACCCACCCCCCATTCCCCCTTTCCTCGCATGGCCTTATCCCGAGCTCCTCAGAAGCACGCATCCCTAATGGTTTCAAAGACCCCATTAATCTTTTCCTGACCACTGGATCTTTTTTTTCACTGATAATCTAATCTTTACTCAGTAGGAATGTGTCTACCCAGCTATTTAGTTCCCACCTACTCTTGTTTCTCTCTAATCCAAGGGGGTGGCTTTACCATAAACTAAACACACTCCACAAGTCACCTGTTCCCACTTATTCCAATTATTCCCCTCCTCAGGAATCAGCGCTGCTTTCCATAGGCCTCTTTCCTATTTTCCTCCTTCTCTCTAAACAGTTTTGGGGTGAAAGCAGTGACAGGTCTCACACTTCTCTTGTTTTCAACTCATCAAGGTGTATGCAGGCAAACAGCCACTCACTATTTCTTAATTGGTTTCCTTTCATCCCTTTTCGAGTGTCCAACAGTAAAGCGAATACAGAAGGCGAGGCCTCTTGGGTCCAAATGCCTAACTTGGGAATAAGTAGTATAAACTGAGCAATGGCTATGGATTTGCTTGAACTTAAACTTTGCTTTAACTTAAAACATCTTTTTAATACGTATTTAAAGCTTGTCATCTTACATACGTTGGCAGTTCTCACCTTGAAACAGCAAATAATGTATAGTATGAGCAAAACACAACATTCATTTTTAAGCATTGTCCATGTTTATATAAAATCATTACCATATAGGCACATAGATTTTGTTCCAATTGTTCACACAAAAATTTAGTCCCAAGCTTTCATCCTAGATGTTTACAGTATGGCCATGTCTCATTGAAATAAGCCCCATAACATCAAATATCCACATAATTTGAACAATAGGAAATGTATTTTATTTTTTATGTTCTTTAAGCTGTTCGTCCCCTTCGTAGTCTGTTTGGTTTCATACACTGACTCTGAACTCTTCCAAGTGCTTTCCCCTCCTCTGCTTACGCTCACTGATATGTCACAGCCATTGATCGATTGCTGTTTGTGTTTGTTTTGGACACTTTCAGATGATTGCTACTAATAACCAGTACTAAATTCCTGAAATATTTGCCCGATTCCTTTTACAAGGCAACTTCGTTATGGTCCGTCACATGAAACACAGTAGGCCCTAGGAATACTGCGGTGCAGGAGAAAAATAATCGCCAAATGAATGGATAGCTCAGACAAAGCGTTGTAAAAAGCCATCACACTAAATTCTGCATGCATCATCTGCTGCATTTCAGTGAAGGCCAAGTTTCTTAGTCAGCTCTCTGAGGAGATCTGTCAGCCCTAACTGTGATTCTTTTGGGACATAGTTTGGTGCCCGCTGCACTTTTCTACTGCGTGCAGCTCGTCACCTGCATGAGGTTAGATCAAAAGAATGCAGGTGCAACAGTTTACCCAAGAGGTACACAGTGAGAATCCAGAGACCTGATTAATTTTTACTGACTTTGTATTGCTCCTTCAAAAAATAAAAATAATTCTTCAGAGCTAGAGGGCTGTTAATTTAAAAAAAAAAAAAAAAAAAGCCCTGAAGGGTTATGAATTGTAACCAGTACCAACAGGACATGGACTGACAGTGAGCCAGTAACCACTGGATTTGGTTTCTAATTATTCATTTGTGTGCTTACAGTCGGAGAGACAGAAAGACAGGAACCGAATTGCCTTTGGTGTAGACCAAAATGCATTTAACAATATTCTAAACTGTAATGTGAGTTACCTGTATCAAGGCAAGTATGGTTAGAGGATGCTGTCTTTAAGAAGAATGAATAGGCTCTGTGGGCGCTGTAAACATAAATATAAAAACCAACAAAGGTAGCGTTATTCAGATGAATTCAGGTTATCTTAAGGGTAACTTAAACCTACGATATTATTTCTGTCTTATGGATAGGTACAGTCAGCTCTTCATGACCAAGGTGATAGAGAGTATCCTAGACGGCACAACAGCTTGGTAACCTGGCGGCTCCCCCACTAGCTAAGATGGTGGCAGCCTGGCTGCCCACCACGTAGGGCATCCCCGAGAGCTCAGGAGTCTCGAGGACAATGGGGCACGAAGACATGCCACAGAAAACACCCAAGGCTAGCTTATGTCTGGAAGACCACATAAGCTTGCTCTCTCCTGGAGGAATACAAAGATACCAGAGGCACCTCTGTGTGAAAGCAGTTCGTTCCCAAAAGGGCAAGTGCAGAGGTTGGACTAATGCGCCAGCGTACGGACAAATCCAATTCCTCTGTGTTACGCCCCCTGGTATTCCTACCATGAGGCAGCACGGGCATTCTGCGGGACCGCTTTGACAGTCTCGGCGCTGCTCAAATATGTCTAGGTAGCTTGTTACCTCAGAAAATTTTCCCCAGCGTAAGCCACTTTACATTTATCTACACTGCATTCCATCTGCTACTTTATCACTGCCACTCAGGTTGGCAATTTGTTATTTTTCACTTTCTCAATTTGTTCTGTTTCTTTCCAGTGCTTTGATTTCGATGGATCCTCCATAACGAGGAGCTCCGCTGCGAGATCCTCCCTGGATCCTTCATAGCGAACACAAAAGCGAGGGCCATAATGGAAAAACTGTCTCCTCCAAGTGCTTCATTCGTATGGTGATCATATCTTGGCCCTACTGATTTGCCATCAGGGGTTTTCCTTCTATGCCTTTTGCAAACTGGTCCTCAAGCATATTTATAGCCTGCCTTACAGCACTCACCCTTTCCTCCCTTCTCTCCCAAGCACTGTGAGGCTTGTCAGCATTGGTTATTCTCTACCTTCTTATACCTCACCGTGTAACGTTTTGACTCCATGTCTGTTTTGCATCCCTACTCCTCAACAGATTGCTCTAGGGTGTACTCACCCAGTTCACTGTTCAAACCTGGCCCTAGAGAGTACGTGTTTGGGCAGAAAAAAAAGGAGGTAGCATGGTTGCTCAATAAACTGTTTCAAAGCTCTGCTGACTGAACTTCATCACAGATAGCAAGGAGTAGTAAGATAAGCCAAGTCACCAGTCTGTGCCCTCACACGGTGCGGAACGCAAGAAGCAGCAAGAGACCGCCTTGCAGAGTGAGGTTGTGAATTGTGGCAGAAAATGTGCTCCTCACGCCTTTGAAGTCATCTGCGCTGATGCTGAATCCATTCCCATCCCCACTGTCATTCTTACCCAATGACTGCCAACTCGAGCCAGATGGCAACCTCTGCATTAATTTCTCATACTGTGAGATGAAATACTTGAAAAATCAAGCAAACTTCTTTCTGTAAGTTTGTTTTTTTCCTTTTCATGCTGCACCCCTCCATCAGCTAGATGAATGAACTGTGCTGCAAGAAACAATACTAGTTTGTCTGTCAAACCAAACTAGTTCAAAGAAATTATGTAATTATTTTTGGTCAAATGATAGCAGAGTTCAAGAATGGTAAAACACATAGAAACCAGACTAGAAGATGGACTCTAGGATTGATGCTGAATGCTAATATCTTCTGATAAATCCAGCTATTTCACAAAGTTCTGTTGTATTTATACGCAAGATTTCAAATCTGGCCCTAGCACTTGGAAAAAAAAGTTTTAAGCATCCAATTCAGTAGCACAGCAAATAGGATAAAATTGCTATTTCAGTAAAAGTGGGACTGTCAGATTTGTATGAGTTTCCAGGCGCAAGTCATAACAAAGTCATCTAGTTAAACCACCGACTACAGGGACTACAACATAATTAATTGTTAGAACCTCACAGAGGAAAACCTTGCCAGAAGGTTAGCATTGTGACACTAAGTTCCGGTGAGGGAGAAAAAAAAATTATTTACTTAATTCCTAGAGGAAAAGGAAATAAAAATCCATGATGATAGGCTAAGCCTCTCAGATTTAGATAGCGTGCATAGCTCAGAAGTAGCCGAAAGTGGTATTAAATTGCAAGGGATAGCAGTTTATCCACATTTAGACAAAAATGAAAAACAACCAATACCAAGCGATAACAGAATTTGGTAGGTAAGAAGAGATAAACCAAAGATTATTAAGATTATGAAGACAGAATTTCAAAAGCAAAGAGTACAGAGGTAAACAGATATGAAAACTCCCTCTACATACTTAAAAAAACAGATGTTGGTTTGAGACAAAACATGCGCTCACTTCACTGTCCAGAAATGAGACTACAAGCATCTCCACGTTACCCTTCACAGCTCCACGCCTTCACTGGGATACGCTACAAATGGATCTTCTCAAGTCATGGGAAAGAGGCCAATGGTCAAGACTACAGAGCACCACCTAATTTTTTACACTCTCTTGACCATCTCTGACAGAGATACTAAATGTTCTGTTAGCGATATAACTGGGAAGAACAAAAGAGCACAAGGAGGAAGACACTTGCAAAGTATGTTTCACTGGGTTTTGTCTCATCCTAGGCACGTAGTCCAAGGCAGCATGAGTGGTTGGAGAGAGAAGTATTGCTGCAGGACGGCAGAGCATTGGCTTGGAAGGCATTAGTTAGAAAAGGTGAAAAGGAAGAGTCAGGAGGGATAGTAGTGCTGTGTTCAAGGATTATTTTACTTTTAGGGGGAGATCTGACATTAGAAATGTCATGGAGCGTAAGTGGGGATTTTACAGGAAGGTTAGAAGGAAATTACAGTAAGAGATTTAATGGGAAAGGTTTGAAGAGAGGTTTTGTTAAATTTTATGGACGAAAAGAGCAGCAGATATTTCTATGAAAAGATGGCAGTAAGAGTTCACCGAGTCACAGCAATTTTAAGCAACAGCATTTATGGAAGGATAGTGCAGAAATATGTAGGTAGGTAGGTTAGCTGGGGTACAGTGATGGGTGTGAGGATTATCCAGCAGGTGAAGTTTAAAGCAGTGAAGGGGGAAGATTTAATGGGACAGCACCGGGGCGAGCTTAATAAACATAGTTTAATAAAGCAAAAGCGACAAAGCAGGTAGAACAAGTATATGACTGAAAAGGTTTGTACTGGGAGAAGAAACATGAAGAATGCTGACTGAATGGACTTCAAAGGGGATCAGGTATGGGAAGCAGTAGACAGGTGCTCTAAGCGGAAGAGTTTCATGGAAGTTCAGGCAAGGCAGGCAGAGGCAGGGTGAAGTCCGGCAAGGAAGGGAGAATACGCGTGCTTAAGAGACAGGCAGGCAAATAAGAGGCTTTGGGGAGAGCTTTGTGAGATGCTGAAGAGCATGAGAGGGAGGGAATGTTTTAGTGGAGAGGACACCAGCACCAGTGGGCATAACAAATGCTCGCTAAGCTTGGAGCCCGACAGTAACGAGCAGACAGACATTGGGCAGGAATTTGGATGTTGTCCTTAATTTCCTCAGCCAATAATATGTTACTGTGTTCACTAATTTATTTTCCAGCTCTTGAAAAGTGCCACTTCAGAAAAGATTACAGCTCAGATAGACTTGTACACAGAACCTTAATAAGGTTGGATAATTTGGTTGAATCTCTAGAATAAATCACAGAAATCTTAAACAGCTTGCAAGCCTGTACAAAGGAACTAGCTTTAAAGTGCCCAACCCCAAAGAGCACTTCATTTCCTCAAGATTTTAAGAATAAATGATGGGTTTTATTCTAAACTGAAGAATGAAGTGTTTGGGTTTTGCCTGGTGAAGGAGATCGAGATCATCCTACCCAGTCCTGGTGGTAATTTTACCTTTAGGGGAGAGTCTCATTCCATAATAATGAATATATAAAACCCAATATCTTAAGGCTTAGGGACCCTTGTCATTATGCCAGCTTAAAGCATAGCTAATAAACTGAATTGTATTTCTAGGCCTTAAGAACATCGTGAAGATTTTTTTGGTAAGAAAAGAGTGAAGTACTGTTCTAAAAATGTTTGCAAACTATTAAGCTGTTCTCCGTTGTGGCAGAGCAAAACATGCAGCGTGATACTTAAACTATTTGGGACTTTATCCCTGAAAGCTCTCCAGCACAGACAACCTTATTGAGATGCAAACATCTGACAGTCAGCGTTTTTGTATTGGGCACTTAAGCCCAAACTCACTTACCACAACATAACTTCTGTTAATATATAACAGACTGTAAGAAACACAAAGCCTTTTTGGCACTAAAAAAAAAAAAAACCAAAACCCAACACACAATGTTTTTTACAGAAGATTGGGGGGGGCGGGGGGAAATCCAACAGCAATGGTAGCTGCAGCTAAAGCCTGGCAACAGCACATCCTAGGCATAAGAAAGGTGGGCAGATAAGATACGGAGTGGGGAGAGCAGGTCTCAGCCTTGCTAGCTGCTAAGGACTGCCACAGCGAGCGGGGCCCAGGCAGCAGCTGGGGAGACCTGGGGTAACGCTGAGCTGAGGGTATCCTAAGAACTAAAATACATTGCTATATTTCTCCATATACACAACATACTGTAAGTAACAACTTCCTAACCTGGCTCTTTTTACTTATTTTTGGCCAGCAGTGCTGCTCATGGGGTGTAATAGTGAGGGATGAAAAACTGGTATTGTCACAGTGACATGATTCTCTCAAGAAAAGCTCTTCATCGTACAAAAAGAAAAAAAAAAAAAGACGGAATGGGAAAGACAGACAAGAATTCACAGGAAAGATCCTTTTTCTAAATTGTGTTTTCTAAAAATACGATCGAGCAGTTTTCTACCTTAAAAACTCTACAGATAAGAGTGCAGGTAAGAATGTTTTTTTCAGGAGAGTGCTTAGTCAAAACTTTCGTTAGGTCAACTTTTTGTTAAGTGCTTGGTCTGCAAATAGAAATATGACCAACTTTACTAATTTTGTATTGCTGAGTATTAAAGAGTAGAGCTGGTACAGAACTATGTTTTCATCATCTACTTTTCTGCCTATTTACTGCTTTCCAGCATAACACAGAACAACAGCCTGTTTTGTTTCGGGATTTTCCCTTCGCCTGAAAGATAAGAGGTTTTGTCTGCACTGAGGATCCTGATACCTTGACATCCATACGTGCAAACATTTAAACACCCCTTCAAAACCAACCGCTGCAGCAAAAAACCCCAAAACCCTAAACCCAAACCAGAGCAGAAATTAGATACGAGGTAAGTGAAAAGTCCAAGTAAATGAATGATCACCAGAAGGGCAGAGAAGGTTGGTAGGGTGAGAGAGTGCCCACTGCTGTGGAAGAGAACGGTGCAGAGACATACCTCAGGTGAAAGCGGTTCCATGGGCTAAGCCTGTTATACTATAGGATGCAGAGCGCCTAATGCTGGGTATTTCATAGAATCATTAAGGTTGGAAAAGACCTCTGAGATCATCTAGTCCAACCGTCAACCCAACACCACCATGCCAGTAAACCATGTCCTGGAGTGCCATATCTACACATATTTGTAGTAGTAGTGCCACACTACCCCATATTTGGGGCCCCATTTTGGTATTTATTGATCTATGTCTAGCATCTATTTTTTTACTGTAAAAAGAAACCAAAAATATCTGCAAAGTTTATGTTCTGAACTCCTAATGAATTTTATTAACCAGGTGGACAAGCTCAGGACTGAAAGGGAAAAAAAAGGTGATGAAAAGGCGAGAACGTGCTCTCAGCTGCGTAAGCCCAGCCTATATGGATTTCCTCTGCCGCTGACATAAACTTATACCTTGTCCTGAGCCTGCTGGAAAGGTAGCACCAATACACCTTCATCTGGTGTTGGTGGTAGCACCAATACCTTCATTTCCCTCAGCGTACCCCCTGACATAGCAGGATTAAGAAAGCCACAAATCTATTGAAAGCAGCGATTTCCAAAAATACCGCGACCGATTTTCAGGGTGCTTTGGAGACATCGTGAATTCAGCAAAACCAAAAAAGCCCAGTTTTCCGTGCAGGTTTAGCCGTTTGAGCACCTACACAAACCTTTTAACGGATGCTGCGTACTCCCATCGCGTTCCCCACACGTGGCTTTTTCCTAATATTTAACCCCGTTAGGTTGACCCACTGAAGGCTCTATTATTTAGACACCAGACATCTTTCAAGCCTTTGCAGCGTGAGTGGCGGAAACCCCTTGAATCCTTGTTTCTTGCAACATCAAGAAAACACAGGCTCCTTCCCAAGCGGGAAAGTCCGCGGGAGCGAACTCCACTGAATAACTTCGGTCCGGCCAGCGGAGCCCCAGACGAGAGGAGGTTATTATGCTGCGGGAGCAATTCATTTCTGCCTCTTCCCACCGACCCCACTAAACGAGAGAGCATTAAAGGGAGAGCAGCGGCTGTCACCACCTTCTCCAAGGCCAAAACGGCGCTTCCGTCCCCAGCGCGGCCGTTTCCCTCACGGCAGCCGAAGCCCGCCACGCCGGCCTTCACGCACGGCTTCCCGCCCTGTCGCCGCCGGCCCCCCGAGCACCTGCCCCGCGGTTCGCCGGCCCCACGCCGGGTATGTCGGCAGGGCGCGGCGGGCCCCTCAGCGCCCCCCGCCTCCGCCCGCCTCAGCGGAGGCTTTCCGGCAGGTGCGGGGCG
>VZTL01044034.1:0-10787 GCA_013400535.1 Scopus umbretta | reverse complement strand
GGCCGCCGCCGCACCTGAGCCGCCGCCGCGGAGCTCAGCCCGGGGCAGGGGGGGAGCTCAGCCCGTGATGGGGGGAAGCTCAGCCCGGGCGGCCCGGAGCTGTTCTCCTCAGCGCTCCGCCGCCGGTGCCTGGGCTGCCGGCCTGGGCTGGCAGCGGCGGCGGAGCTGTCTGCCGACGCCGCCTGGCAAAGCGTGAAGGCCTGCAGGCAGTCGGAGGGATGTGCCGTGGTCGCTGCAGCGCGGCATGCAGACAGACGAGGTGCCGTTTATTCGAAATAAATTAGACCTGTCACGACCTGTCACCTTTATTTATTTATTTATTTTTTTCCTTTTTATGACTTCTTGTTGGCAGAGGGTAAGTTTGAGGGCTTTTGGAAGATCAACCCGAGACACGGGCCTGTTAAAAGTACGGTCAAAACGATAGTGATGAACGAAAGCTGGTTTATCAGCTCTGAATAGATGTTCAGGTGTAAATTATTCTTCAGTTTGGAACCCAAAAGAATTTCCTGCGCTGGAAAAAATGTAGTGGTTTAAAGAGCGTTTTTTTGAAGGCAGAGGAAGATATTTTTATCAGCCAACACCACTGTCCTCTGTGGTTTGCTACTAGTATAAAAATCTGGCATTGATTTATAATACTCCTAGAGGAATTCAGAAGAATGATAACTAAGTTTTTAGCTTTTTTTGCAGTTATTATGAAAGGCCACAGGAAGCCTTAAACAAAGCTGGATTTTAGTCTACAGTTTTGCACTAATCATGATGACCACCATCACTGTAGAAAAAACTTGTAGTTCTTCTTTTGGTTAACATTAGAGATTATTAAAATAACACTAGAAAGTAAGACCTTTTCTTCCAAAGCAGCAGGTGAAGATGAAATCATGTTCTCCATACGTGCAGTCACCAGTCCTTTTTTTGTGACATCCTAGGCACTTTCACAGCAGACCCTTTTCATGTGAGGAGGTATTGGAAGGTGAGGAATGTGTTTTAGGAACATTAGAAATCTTTATAATTCGTTTTTTTTCAGAATAATTACTTGCATAGTTGTTCGTTGGAGGTGAAGTGTTTTGGCACAGGTCTTCAATATGCTTGCTTTGGAAAGCGGGGAATGCAAGTGAGTTCTTTAATTTTCTGGCTCCAGAGTGTGCAAGCTTCCTAGACTGTGCTTTGTTTGTCTTAGACAAAGCCCCTAAATACCTGCCCCCTGTGCTTCTATAGGAACTCTTAAAATGCTGTATCTTTACTTCCCTAAGTAAACTAGTCCTAGCCCAGTTAATGATGGTTTTGCACATTGCAGCAAGCATCGGACGACATCGTATTTTAGGGGCCTCTCATGTGTACCCCATCCCCAGTCATTGTCTTTGCTGGGTTGGTTTTGGGTGATGGGTTTCTTTTTGCTCTTTGAGGCTAGTCTCCTAGTTCCTTCAGCTAGTTTTCTGAACTAGTGTTCCTTTGGTAGTTGTTGGGTGGTGTGGTTTGGGGTTTGCTAGTTTGGTGGTGGGTTGGGGTGTTTGTTTGTTTTGTTCAAGTATTGCTCAAAATATGCTTTGCTTTCCAGGAAACACATTCCTTGCTCAGCAGCCATTAGAATCTTAAGTGTGAAATTACTACTGTCGTTTCTGCTGCGCTTGTTAAGGATGGTTTATTTCTGAAGGTTTACACATTTAGGCATTGAGAAGGAAGTTCTCGCCCATTCCCGTATTTCTTAGGGCCTAATAACTTTGCTGCCTGTCACCATGTGTTGGCACTTCTTGGAAACTTCCTGTATCTTTATACTAATTACTTCTGTAACTAGTGATTAAGCATTCCATCACATTTTCGGCATCAAAATTTTAATAAACATAGATACCTGTTGTACAAGGTGTTATAGGGGAACCTTGCTAGTAATTAACTGTTGCATTTTTGACCGGCATAGACTTATGCAAAGCTATCTTTTTTTTCAGTATTTCACATTTCTTAAATGTTTTTAATCATTACCACATGCATTCCTAAGAATTATTTAACTGGGGAACACTAGATCATTCCTGATGGTAGACAGCTTCAAAAACTGTCTCCACAGTCAAATGTAACTACTTGCCAATGAATGTTTTGCAGAGTATTTACTTGTACTGTCTTTCACATATCTATTTATTCATGAGAAAATATTTTAAAGCACTGATTCAACACAGTCAGTTGGAAGTTCTCAGGCAAAAGGAGGCTGCGATGTAGATGATGACTTCTTGGAATAATCTACAACACTCCAGTTTCTTGCTGTCTTACTCAGTAGATGCTAGCTAAAGCTATTTAGCTACAGTTGGATCATGCTGTACATAGTGACTTGGTAGTAGTACGCACCAGATTTAACCTCTTAGCACTTGTAGCTCTGCGTAGTGTATGTTTTAAAATTACTTTTCAGCAGGAGCTCTTTTAGAGCTTTACCAGGGGTTTTATTGTCTTGTGTTTCAAGGAAATAGTCTTACTCTAGAATGGAGTAGCCATTTTATGCTAAACGTCTCCCTTTTGTGATCAGCATGCCACTGTGGTGGAAAATGATAAGAGGAGATTCTGATGCTCTGAAATTCAGATGGATAACTGTCGACAAAATACACTCACAGAAGACACATAGTGCCTAGAAGCTTCTCTGCCCAAAATGGAATGCAAAACCAGTTTTTACACCACAGAAGTAGGGTCTAATTTCAGTTGCAATGCAGCTGGAGGATTTAATGATATGAAAGGTAGTGGAATAAGGAAAGTAAGGGTTTGTGTTGTCTCAGTTATCTTGAAATAGGCCTGAAAAATGTTAGCAGATCGTTATTCATTAATGATTAATTTCTGTTCAATAGGAAGGAATAGAGCTAGGTCTAAACCAGTTCTGTGTCTTAAATTTATATTGTATTGAAGTTGGTGGAGGACAGAAACCATAGGGGAAGCTGTGAAAACAGATGGTGACAGGTTGGGAGTAGTGGTGACACTTGGTATTTAGGGGCCATTGTGATAGAAGTTAAGGCTGGATTTTATCTTCTCAGCGCTAGTGCTTGTCTAAGTAATGGTGGCTTTTTAAAATGGTTTCTCAAATACTTGCAGCTTTTTTCCTTTTCTGCAGTTGTGAAGTAGTTTCTTGATAGCTTGTTGAATCTTGAAAGTTGGTTTCACTCTAAATATTACGTGCTGTAGGACTTGGGGTTTGTTGCCTCCTGATAGCTTGTCAGGTTGTGAAAGGTAACTAAATTGTATGTAATTATCCTTACTACTTAAGTTTCCTTTTTAAAAAAAATTAAGCTTTATAGCCATTTTTAGCTATGTTAGAAAGTGTTTCTAGTTGGTAGGTATTCACTTGATGCAGGTGTTAAGTTTACTTGCAACTTTTCTCATTTGCAGCTGTGCTAGTATCTGCCCAAGGAACACATAGAGTTCCTGTTACGCTACACTGACAGTGCCTTGTGAGGACCTGCATACAGGATGAGAGTTATGTTTTGTATTGTTCTAGTAATTCTTCTGTCCTGCTCCAAGCAAAACAAGCTGCGCTGGTGAAAGTGCAGCTTTACTTTTGTAACTGTTTACACTGGAGGATTCTGCTGGCATAGCTGTATGGGTAATTTTTTTTCTGAACCATAACCAGGGGAATAACAACGATTTTTGTGGTTACCTTTTTAAAAAAGGTGTGTATATAATAAAAATCCTGGTCCATCTAGGAAGGACAGTTAGGTAGGTGGGTTTTGTAGACAAAGTTTACATTTTCACCTAACCAGATGGGAGTCCTCTCAATTCAGAAGTGTTCTGTTAGTAACAGGGTGATGAATGATTTAAAAAGACATGAAGAACTCTGATCTGTGCATTTTGCACATGAAGCTTCCAGATTCAAGGCACAACAGTCTCCTGACCCATTCGTGGGAAATACTGGAGATACTGATAGAGTAAAAGGTAGAAGTGATTCAAATGTGGAATCTGCATAGGTTGTTTAGCCAGTCTGTGTTCAGCTTTTGTCGTCTTATTAACAGCAATAAAGGTATGACTTCTTGAAACCACGCTCTTGGCTTGCCGCCAGCTGTCTGCCTGCCTCTTTAGAAGGTGCTGCTTGGTAGGTGTCATGCTGAACGATGGCGTTGTAAGTAAGCAGAGAGCAATGAGCTCTTTCTGTGGGGACAGAAAGAGTTCCTGCTGTTAGAGTAGTCCGGCGCGCTGAGTTGTGTAGACTGACAGAAAGTTGCTGCTGTTCCATTTGGAAAAAGTTAAGGAAACTTTAAATGCCAAATGTGTTGAGCATAGTAATTACCGGGTACGTTATAAAGGAACTGAGATCCATCTCTGGCTGGAAACTAGAGAGAGGAGTGGAATCCTGTACTAGTGGTTGGACTCTTGTGACCAGAAGTTTGCCTTCAGCAGGATCTTCTTTAGTGATTCACTACCTAAGAATTAAATTAAATGAAAGAGCAGTTCTAGCCATTTCTTCATATTAATGAAGTAGTGTCTTTGCATTGTCTAACATCTCTGTGCGTTTTCTCATAAAACAACTTGCTTTTTGTATATGTTGGGGAAAAAAAGTCTCAATAAGTGTTTGTTCAAAATACTGGAAAAAAAACCCGTTTCTGACCACTGATACCCTTACCATCCATGCAGAGGTATTAGTGTTATGAAGTAAGTCTGAAATACGTTTATTTGACCTGGATGACCATTCATGATGTGTTAGGCCATCCTTCTGTTTGCTTTGTCTAGTGAACATATTCATCTTATTATGGTTCCATTTCTGGTTCTTCATTCAGACCTGGCAGGGTGAAAGAAGCAATATAAACATTCTCAGATTCTGATAAAAGGATCTTATTGAGATTGTTTACATCCAGTCTGTTTTGCTGTTGATGCCTTTGTAAATTCTGATTTTTTTTTTTTTTTAACAAGCCTCTGGACAATACCTGTTCAAGGGCATATTCTTTTTTCTTTCCATCTTTTTTTCTTTTTTTAGCACATGATAAACTTATATGCCTGTTCTTTCCCCCCTCCATGTTTAACAGTATGCTTTCATATCTGGACAATTAGCTAGGTAAGGGAGATATTTAGTCCAATAAATCACATAACTTTCCAGATTTCTAAGTTTATTTTCAGTTCCAGAACCCTTGTAGCAGCTTGTAAATCACTGCATGTGCATCTTCCAAACCTGGGGTCTTTATGCCTTATGATAGCACTGTTTTGGAATAAGGCTAGGCAGTGCAGAGTTTTACCGTGGAAGAGATATGTGGAAGTCGTGTAATTTCTGTCCAAGAGGTGATACAGGTAACTTCATTCTTAAGGAATTTAAGAAGGCTGTTTTCGTAGAGAAACAGATTGTAGACCAATATATGCAGCCGGAATTCACAGGACTCACCCAGAAAGTACCGATTCTTTTATGTCCATAGTTCTTTTTAGTTCAGTCCTAGTTCCTATGATGGGAAGGACACTGATGGAAAACTATCAGAAGCCGTTAATTTCCCCTCTAATTCTTTTGACTTTGCATTTATCTTTAAGTGCAATTTTGGGAAGGTTGGTTTTTGAAATGGTCTTTTAATAGTTAGGTATAATTGGAAAACATTATTGTATGGTTGGTTCTTTGCACTTTTCTGGGGGTGAATCATCTGAAACGATACTGTTACTAGGTGGAAAATAAATGCAATGTAAGTAAAGTGTATCCTCTGCTGTTGAGTACTGAATTCTGCAGAAAATAAGAAAAGTATTTAGTTTAGGTTGTAATTCGTGGTTGAAAGCTGCTTAATGTTCAGCCCTGTCAGTTACTGCCTTTTCTTGCCAGTCTGTCATGTAGCAAATAACCTTAAATAAATGTAGATGTTGGTTGACTGAAGATAAATATTCCTTTGTGCTCTTTGTAGGCTATTTCTCGAGTACTGAAGACTGAAACACTGTCTATCCCATTGTTGTTTGTTCCTAAAGCCTACTTAAAAGACAAGATAATCTTGGAAAAAAATACTATAAGGCAAAGAGTGGCAACAGCCTGTCAGCTATATGTTTGTCTACTTTTATGCTGAAATATATAAAGTGTCTTGCTTTCCAGTGGAAATCCTGTGACTTTGGTCTCCCTGAAAAGCACAGGGAGAGAAGTGTTGATATGACCAGTTATTGCACTGAAGTGAACATGCTGCTGAGTATTGCTAAAAATTACTTACCTGACCATTTTTTCAAAAGTTGTGTCTAGTTTCATTGTAACAAGTAATTGCTCTGAGAATATTTAATTATTTTTGTTTTATAAAAATGCCTTAATCTAATCATTAAATTGGAAATGCTTCACTTAAATGATAGATTGATGGCTTTCTACAAATCAAAAAGAAACTTCTGCTCTTTGGCTATTTGAAACTAGTGTCTCAGGCACATGAGTGTGAAAAAAAGAACTTCGAGTTAATTTCAAGAGACTTAAACTTGTATCAAATATGAATAATAACATTGCGAGGTTATGCTGAGCTGAAACTTGATCACAAGAGACAGATATGGACAACCTGCCCTGTGTCTGATCATGTATTTAAAGCTAGGTACTAAAGATTTTTCAGCATTGGTGTAGAATACATTACACTGTAATAGGCAAAGAATCAGAATATAATATAGATTGGAAGGTGTCTCTGAAAAAGTCATCTGGCCCAATCTCCTGCTCAAAGTGGGGCTAGTTTTGATCAGATTGCTTAGGGTCTTGCCTAGTAAAGTTTTGAATATATTCAGCCTGTTGAGGCTGGTATAAATAGCAGCTCTGCCTTCCAGCCTCTCAACCAGTCGCTACCCTAGCGAGTTTGGTGTCATCCACAAACTTCCTTGAAGAAACTTCCATCCCATTGTTCAGGTTGTTAATAAAGATGTTGCGTATTATTGGCACTAATATCAACTTAGTTTGCTGCCAGTTGAAGTTTATAATACTGATCTCAACCTTTTGAGCCTGAAGATGCAGCCAGCATTCCACCACCTAGTAGTACACTTCTGTGGGCCATATTTAACCAGTTTGGCTTTAAGGATGCTACAGAGAGACCAAGTCAAAGGCCCTTCTTCACCCTTGAAGGAAACTTGCAAAGTTTCTGAAACTGCTGGTGCAGAAAAGCCTAATAGGAGAGCTGTGTACGCTAATACAGCTGCATTGTTGAAATTGTCTGTGTGAGGGGAAATTGTTTAGGGTTTTCTTGTTACTTTTTTGGTAGTGGAAGTGCTGGAAAGCTCATGCTTTTTCCAAGGCAGCAGGACAAAAGAATAACTAGTTTGAAAAATGGCAAGAGGTCATTCCTGTTGTTGCTCTGTTGTATTGTCTTAGGTAGATGAATCTATTAATACTTTGGAAGAGTAGTGCCAAAATAGATTTTCTGTGGAAAACTTGTGGTATTTTGATGTTTAACTGTTCAATATTTAAACAATAATATAACACCATAGAACTATACTATTTTAATGAAACTACCCTGAATGATGAGTAGTGAGTTGGTACTTTGGCTTCATTCTCCAGTTGAATCCACCTTTGCTATCTCATTTCTTGTAGTACTTAGAACTGTCTTCTGGAGGTAATGGGATTAAATAGCAATCTTGGGTATTTGTAATAGTGTTTTCAAAAGTAAGTTCTAGTATTTTTAGCTGTGGAGGAGATAATAATTTCATGAGTAAATGAGTAAACCCTGAAAGTTGAAAAAAATGAAAGGATAAACAGAGAAGTACTCCAAAGCTGCTGCTTCTAAAACCTCAGCGTTTGCAATTGTCATGTCTTCAAAATGCCTTCATGATTTTGGGGATCTCGATTCATCCCAAATCTGAATATTCAGAACTAATTACTGACTCATTTATTGAACACATCGGGAAGGAGATGATTGGACTAAATGATGAAATGCAAAATATATTTTCAGATAAAATGAGACTTTTTTTGTTTGTTTCTGTACTAGAAGAAACAAATTATAGACTATGTGTTTTAGACTTACCCATTTTGACTTTGGTTTGATTATTTCAGGTGAAACTGCTGATTCTAGTTCTTCATTTCTAAAGCTAAAAGCAAATTAGTCTATGATTAACTTTTTATTTTTCTACTGTAGGTTCAGTAGACTGAAGAATACTGCCTCAAAAAAAGGAGAGGAGGGAATTTTTAATAAAAAGAGTGAGAGATTTCTGTCTAGACTGAAAAATAAAAATATAATAATATTTTTTATTTGTGAGAACTACTTTCATAAATCATTACTAATCATAAAAACTGGAAAAAAATAAAAAAAATAGAACCCTTCTCCACCGAGTTCCACAGATGTAACTTTCTCTCAGGATACAGGAGAATAAAAACCATGAATGGATTAATTTCTGCAGTCATTCATAAACCACCAGAAGCCTTGTGAATTGTTTTATAATTTCTCTAGACTTGCATTGTAACTTTCCAGCAGCCTGTTTGGGATTTGAATGTACTATATCCCAGATTCTTTACTTTCAAAAGAACCAAGTAAAAAAAAAAAAACAAACAAAATAACCCACCCAAAAACCAGCCAAAAAATGAAACCACAAAACCTCCCAAAACAAATAACCTTCCACCTCCTATGCAAGAGAATCAAAAAACCGCCTTCCTAAAAACCATCCAACTCTTGACTATATTTCAGGTTTGCTTTATGCAACTTGAATATTCACAGATCTCTGATGGCAACTGAGTTTGATCAGATCTTTCTGTGCTACTTAAAATAAATTTTCTGTTTCAGAAATATAGTTTCTGTATATCCCAGTAGGAGCTGGTGGGAAATAGATTCCTTTTTCACCAGGAAGAGTTAAAATAAATCCCACCCCAACTCTAATTAAATACAGTAATATGAATTGATATGCAAAATGTTTATTGGCACAAAATTCTCATGCTTCTTTGCATCTCTGGAGCGTAGTTGATTTCTGAATCCTCCTGTAGCTTGAAGTGTACAGGGGACTTCTGGAATGGTCACTATTAAGTGTTCAGTTCCACACAAGTTTGTACTGATTTTTTTAAAACTATCTTTATCTGGTTTGCATTCATTACATATGCAAACTCATGTATGTTTTTCTCTGCTACTTTTTCTTTTTTATTTATTTATTTTTTTAAGTTGGAGTTGTGTATTTAAAGACTTTCCAATTGGAAGATCGTAGGTGGATGACTATTTCCCGTGCTTCACAGGGTCATGGGAAATTAAAATAAAACCCACAACCCTGACATTTTATTTCAGGATTTTACTGTATTTGATCTGCATGCATGTTGCTAGGAAGGGCTGGATGGAACATTTAGGTCTCTTGCTCCAGGCCTGCAAATGCCATGTGCAACTCTTATTGTATAGTCTTACTGTGTAATAATCGTATGTCATCTTAAATGTAGCCAGGTTTTGTGTGAAATAGGAGAACATCATCCTGGGTGAAGGTAAGCTTAAAAACCAAACCAATACCAAATAAACAAAAAAAACCCAGAGAAACAAAATAACACTGTGTCAACTGCAGATTTTACCTCTCAACTCTAACCCACCTTCAAGCAAAAATACGAAACAAAAATATGTCCTAGGCACAGGCTTTGCACAGTTTCACAGTACTTCATCAACAGTGAGGTAGCATTCATTTTCTTGATCTGAAGCATATGTTGGTAACTAATGTTTTGAACCTCTAAGTTGGAGACTTTAGTAGGTGAGAGACTTGGAGAAGCATGGTCTGGGACAGCACTGAGTGCTTTCTGTGTGTAGACATTGAATCTAAGTGTAATTAAGGTTGGAAGGAACTTCAGGAGGTCTTTAATCCAACCTGGTTGCTCAAGGCTTTATCCAGTCAGGTCTTGAAAACCTCCAAGGATGAAGACAGCACACCCTTTTTGGGCAACCCTCCCAGTGCTTGACTGTCCTTATGATGAAAGTGTTTTCCCTTCTTTCGGTTAGAACCTCCCTCTAAATTTATGTCTGCTGTCTCCTGCTGTGCACTGTTGCAAAGAGCCTAGCTCTATACTCAGTGACTGCCTGGGACAACTGGGAAAAACTATGCTTTTGTTTTTTTGGCAGAGCAACAACCTAGTCATGCTTTACTCAGCAGAAATAAGAGGTGCTGTAATGAGATTTGAGGCACAGAGGCAGGATAGTTGGGCAGAATGTATACAGCACTCAGATGTGGAATAAGTGCTGTTTGTGTGTGTGTGCGTATATATATATATTCTAAGCCAGATACATCAGTGACCAGAGTGGTAGGCAGAAGCCAAACAAGCAGCAATTGGGATTTCCCCTCTTTCACTGTTCTTCCTCTCAGCACTTTCTGACCTTGCTAATTATTTTTATGAGTCATAGGAACCTGTGCGTGTCCTACTTGTCTGCTGTAGTTACTGGTATTTTATGAATTATGAATTATTTTCCATGCGATACGCAGTTTGGTGTTTGTAGCAACATGGGATTTCAATTGAAACCTGCAGTTATCTGGACCAGTCTCTTCCCACTGTACACATGTAAGGTGCATTTAATTGCTTTGTAAAGCTTTAGCTGAGCTTTTCCTCTCTGTACAAAGAAAGTAAGACTGATTATAGTGGGTCTGACTAAGGACCCACCTAGCTCAGTGTCCTGCTCCTACAAAGGCCATAAACAGATACAGAGTAAGGAAAAAGAATGTAGAAGTCTTATGAGGTATTTCCTGTGAATTAGTTTTCTAGCCTCTGGGCAGTTTTCATCTTGAAGACTTGCAGCATCAGATGAAGGTTACTAAATAGATAAATTAATTTTAATTTCTGTCTGCCACGTACTCATTCAGTCTCCCCTTGAACTTCTGTAAACAGCATACAAAAAAAAATCATTGGGCAATGAGGTCCACATTTGTAAGAAGCCTTATATACGATGAGGCAGCTTTTTATGATTATTATT
>VZTL01044030.1:7987-23464 GCA_013400535.1 Scopus umbretta | reverse complement strand
CAAGCTGAATTTGCTTAATTGTGTTATTCTGATAAGGGTGCAGGCTTTGTTATCTCCCCTTACTTCATTAAGATTACAAGGAATGTTTTCAATGGACATTTTTTGCCACTTCTCTATACTCAGCTGAGTAAAATAAGTTTTATGACAATATGTGTGGGAATCCCTTGGCCAGTTAATAGAAAAGAATATACTGACCCTTCTGCCACCAGCTATGTATATTGTTAAGTAAATGGATTATTTGCTGCATATTTCTTATTTATGACAACACCCAGGTTCAAACATAGGCCTCTTTCTGCAACAGCTGTAGTAGCTGAATACAGAAAAAATTGTTCAGCTATATTTTCTAGGAGAAATATTGGAATGCGGCACGATGTAATTTTGGGGTATGAAGCTAGGCAAGTATTTTGATTTTCCGCTTTCTGCATACCAGACCTTTTCATTTTTAAGAATTTGTCATCTGCAGAGACAACTGTCATTTTGTGTGGAAAAGCTTAGGCAGTTTGTGATAGAAAACACACGTGGGTCACATAGTTGCTATTGTATTTTACTTCAGATCTTTCCTTCACTATTTTTTTCAATGATATAAATAAAAGACATTTGGATTGGGGTATAAATTGATCTCTGTAGGTAGCAACCATTAACACTAATGAAACTTAGCGATCAATCTGCATTTGAAGAATATCGTGGGTGACACTCACAACCTACATATCACTGTGCAGTATTCCTATAGCTCCAAGCAATCTAACTGGGCTTTGGACCCACTGTGCCAGACCGTGTGCAGGCATTGCAGAAGAATTGTTCTTGCCCTGAAAGCTTCCTTGCTCCAGATACCATCTGCTTATGAAACATGTAGCACCTCAAACAGAACCAAATAAAGACACTTTTGTCATCTCTGCAGCACCCCACATCCCAAAAAAGCAATGGGAGCAGAATCACTAATGCAGATCTCACAAAGACAAAGGCATCAGTATGGTCAGGCTGTTATTAGCTTTGCTGCTGCTGTTACGATTATTCTTACTTCCTGAGTTCAGCTGGAATGAAATTCTCTTTAGGTTTTAGGTTCCAGCCCAAAGTGTTTTCTGTGTCATTAATCCAAAGAGAAATGGATTTTTCATTTAGTAGTGTCCAGATATAAAACTCTATTGTGGCAGCTCAGACTAAATAAGAGGGAGAAAGATGCTGCTCTGATTCCTGCATCTTTGTATACTCTCGCCGGTGTTATAATCTAGTGCTTTGTAAAAGCAGTGCTTTTCAAAAAATGAATCAGTATGCAGGCTTGACAGTTTCTCCTCCTTTCTTCCCCAAAAGAGCCCTTGTCTTTTCCTCTTGCTTTTCTTCCCCCCATCCCTTACGTCAGGCAAGCAGAACTCTCAATGTTCAGTGCACCCTTCTGTCAAGGTTTCAGGTAGGATTAAAAACATCTTGTTATGTACAAATGTCTTGTTCCCCAGCACCTGATGGAAGCAAAATGCTGGTTCTTACCATTTCATATCAAAAGCTTTCAGTTAGCTTAAATCTGCAATGGTAACACACATTTGGATTTGGCCAGGATTTCTAGAAGCAAAATTGGATTGATTTTTATCTTTTTCTAAAGAAGTAGCTGAAATTTAGATATAAGGTTTAATTTCCTTTGAAGAGATAATGCCAACCGCAACACATGCATTTAATAAGCTAGCTTAAAATCTGTCTTTAAAAATACTGTGTTGTAAAGTAAATGGCCAGAAACTGTGTATAATAGGGTTACTACACATATTGAGCTACGAATGTAAGAAACTATAGTTTCCTAACAATGCAAAAGAATAGAGACAATTAAGAAAGAAAAAGAAAGAAAAAAAAAACCTTCAAATCATGAAGTTGTTTATCTCCACAACTGCTGATATTTCATTCCTGTTGCAGATTTTTCTATCTCCTCTCCTCTCCTTTCCTCCTCTCGTTACTACCTTTTCTCACTTTGTATTTCACTTTTTTGCACAATGAAACTTAACAAATCCATTTCAACTCCTATAGGCAAGCTGTTTAATTTCCTGTTTCCTGGGCATTTAATATCAGTATATTTGAAAAGGAAGAATTTGCATTCAGCTATATAGTGATATAATTACCACTTCCAAATTAATCTCCACCTTCTATGAGTGTTCCTGACTTTGTCTGGCAGAATAAAGACCTTCATTATTTTTCATCTTTCCTCCAGATCTATATAACTTTTGGCTCCCATCTAAAACTTCCTTCCTTGCCCTTTGTCTTTCCCCCAAGCACACACACATACAGAGTATGTGAATGAGCTTTGGAAAGAATCAGCTGGCTGCATGGGCATTTTTCCCCTTGATATTCTCTTTGATGTGAGACTCTGTTGACATATTTGCATTGCCTGCTACCAAAAAAAAAGGAAGTTTCATAGAGTAAATCAAAAGTTGCACTGCTGGGTCTTAAAATGATAGGTCTTTGGGATTCTGGGAAGAATTTAATTAATCAGATTGGTAAACAGGTCTGTGAGATTTAGGCCCAGAAACAGTGCAGGAAGAATTAGGGAGAGCGAAGGAGCCTGTGAGGGTAATAAATCAAATTTCAAATGTCAAATATGACATTTGACTTACTGCCAAAATTGTTATCCAACTTAGCTAAATATGGTTAGCACAAACTGAGTAATCACAGAAAATAGGGCTGGAAAGGACTTTAGGAAGGCGTAGAGTTCCTCCTTCTGCTCTGATGCAGGATCTTACATATCTCTCCTATGAATGGCAAATTCTTACCTAATCCATGCTTACAAGTCTCCACTGTTGGATATTCCACATCTTCATCAAGTGGTTTGCTGTACAGTATTTTTATTGCTATAAAGTTAGTTCCTGGTGTTTAGCCTCCATTTCTTTCATTGTACTGTGCCTAAATGTCCTTGTAGGAAAGTAGTTCTGACCTCACATCACATCAGTTCAAACCACAATAACTTCATTGAATTCAACAGTGGGACACCATCACAAGGTGAGAAGTAGGCCATTAACTTTTAAGATCCTCCAAGTAGTCCTAAAGGAGGTAATACTACACTGAACATGAGCCTCTTGTGCTGGGACTTGGACAAGGATAGTAACATGACAGAAAGCTGCTTCTGCAAGCAGTTTCTGAGAGCAGCTTCTTAAGTACATGAGCTGCATAAGCCCATCTCCAACATGAGCAAGTACCATGTACTCTTGGCTTTGAGATCTCTAGCAACATTCAGTCTAGCTGATGCTCTTGTATTATGATTTTCTAGCCTAGATTGTGCTTTTTGGAGCCTGTGATGTCCCAGAAAACTGGAATGTGCTTACCCTCTCTCACAACAACAACAGAAACAAAATTAGGATGAGGAATGAGTGAACCACATTTCCAATAACTTTTTTTTTCTTTCACCATCAAAACATATTTCTTCTTTTGTTCTGGTAGGAAAAAAAAAAAAAAAAAAGAATTTGAAGGCCATGACCTTGCAATCCAAGCAAATGTTCTTCACCTTTTCAAGTAAGTTGGCTCTGCTTGTAGAAATGTCCTTATCCCTGGCATGTCAATCACTTCTGAAGGTACTCCATCAGAGTTTCTGGCTAGCAGGCAAGGAGCAGACCCAAACCCGCAGCAGATGGCTGTCACTCCCTGCTCTGACTTCTTCAGTGTTGTCTGGGAGCAGAGCGTAGGATGGTGCCGGGTCAGCAATGCCTTCTGCATTTCACCCCAAACCTGGGTGCCTGGAGTAAATGCTCAGAGCAAATGGTTATGAAGTTTTGAATGTGGCTTTCCCCATTCAATTCTTATGGGAGATCTGCAGTCCCAGTGTGTGGAAGATTTGCAGAAAGGCTCTGTCTGAAAGGAACAACAAGGATCAAAACCTGGGCTGAACTACAAATTAACCTAACACTCACTTGGTGCCAGGAAGTTCATATTGGATGAATGTGACTTTATGCCTAAGGTTTCATGTCCAAGTGAGTGGATCAGTTCTGTTTAAAGGGTGGTGTTGTGTTGGAACTGAGAACAGGGATCTATCAAGAATTGCTTTTGCACTCTTGATCCCAAATTCCTGCAATTCAAAGCTCAGCATCAAAACCTGATCCCTGACTTCCTCAGTTTGAGCTGTATCTAAACATAATTTGTCCTATTTGCCCTTACTGGTAGTTAGGACCTGCTCAGGAGCCAGAGGTACTTCCAGACCCTTGCAGGCCAGCTTATTAAGACCACTGAAACCACTGGGGAGCTGGTGGTTTCACCTGCAATCCACTTTCCTGCTCCCAGGGTGTGGCACAGGCAACAGCTCCTGGAAGTTTGGGTGCATGTCATGAGGCAACCCTCGCTCCCCCTCCTACTCGCCTACTCACTGGAGCACTCCCACATGACAACCTGAAATGGCAGGCTGTTATTAGCTGCTGCCTGTGGGAGGAGCAACAAGGGAGCCAGCCAACTTATAGAGTTGGAGGAGGCACAAGCAGCATGTTCTGGCTTTTGAGCAAGGAATGTTAATGAAAAAGAAAATGATAAATATTTGCATTGATGGTTTCTCATTTCACTTGCTTGTGCTTTACACTCAGGGAACATTTTCCTTTTGGTATAAAGTGCTGAGGCAGGTTGGAGAAACGATCATCTGACAGGCTCATTTGGCTAAGATTAAGTATACAGAAATTCATTTCACATATCGCTGCTCTGTGTTCAAACTAAACAACAACACCCTCCTTTGGCCTAATTTGTTTGTTCTTGTTGGGCTTGGCAGTGAAGCAAACCCTAACATGGCAAAAGATATGGATCCAAACCAAGGAGGTCCACAAATATGCTTGAACTGCAGGGTAGTATTTTGTTTCCACAAATCCCCTCTTTTTTGCTCCTCTTCTTTTTCTCTCTTTCCTCACACATTTGCATTCAGATTAGGCTGATCCCTCCTTCTCCATCATGCTGCCTGTGTAGGAGTAGCAGGGGTAGACTAAGAAATGCAAGAGGGACTGGTCACACTCAGCCCTTGTGTCTGCTGCGATGCTGTGCCTTGCAGCAGCCAAGAAGCCCCATCCTAATCACAACACCCGCAGCCCTATGCCAGTATGTGCCAGGTTCTCTTGGGAGGGTGCTGCCAAAGGAGCCTCTCAAACATGCAGGGAGTTTAAGAGTCTGTGCAAATTTAAACACTGAGCATAACTGGTCTGAGAGATCTAGGCAGGTGTCAAGTATCTTTCCCACAAGGCAGCTTATTCCTTTCGAACTTTGCAAAAAACAGAGGTACAAAAGTGTCTCCGTCAAGTACAAGTTAATTTTTTTAGACTGAAATTGCTTTCCAAGCAATTTTCATTCTTGGAAAATTGCACATCCTTTTTGCTGATTGACTTTTGCCCTCAGAAATATTTGTCTTGGTGAAAGTAAGGGAGTGAGGGCAGACAATCAACCTGAGAAATGTTGATGAAAATGAACTTGTTTAGGAAAAGTAACTAGAAAGTGAAAATAGGGCAAAATAAGATGAATATTTCCGATAAGGTTATGATAACATTGCAGATCACAGATAAGATAAATGCAGAATTGTCATTCACTAAATCCCGTAAAAACAGAACTAAAAAGCACTTGACAAAAACTAATAGGAAAACAGTTTAAAACAGGTAAAGAAAGCAGCTCTTCACACAGTGGATAGGGAACTTCTGGAATTTGCTGGCCCCACTGGCTGCAGAGGCAGACAGCATCAGCAGTCTCAAAATGGGATTAGACAAATTCCCAGCCAATACAGCTGTAAATGGACACTAAAGGGAATAAGCAGGGATTCATTCCCTAACATCCTGATCCCACAAAGATGAATGCTGAGGAAACACAAGGGGATAGAGGAACGTGTCCAGGCGTGTGTGCTCTCCCTGGATAGTCACTCACCTTACCACAGCTGGGAGCAGAGTGCTGGTTTGGGGGGACCACTGGTGGCCCAAAAGGTCTGTTCCTGTAGGCATATCTTGGGAATAAAAAGTGAAATTACCTATCTGCTTGTCTAATAAGTGCAAGACTTTATTCACTATGTTTTACAACACTAATTTTGTCTAGGCTGAAATGCACAACACATTAAAAATAATCCCTACTATATTAATGGATATTTTGGAACAGCTTTTTACTCTAGTGTGTGTTATTATTTTTTTTTCTTTTCAGAAAAATAAAATTATGTCTTTAATTTAATTTATTTAACATTTTGGGTTGAGTAATTAAGAGCCTTATGAAAAGCCATAATGCTCATCTAACAGAGGAACTTAATCACAGTTCTGTTAGGCTTTCTTCAAAAAAAAATAAAAACCCTGTTAAATAGATTACTGCTTTTTTAATTAGATAGTTTAATTACAGCTTTTTAATGGAAATATTACATAAATAGCTCTCAAAGCCACACATGCCCATGCATTATTACAAAAGAGAAGTTGCAGGTGTCCCTAAAGGAGCAACTTTCAATATGGCTAAACAGAAAGACAGTGAAAAGCCAGAACAAAACAGCTCCTAAATGGTGCAATGTCATCTTCATATGGGTAGCCATGGCTGTTGGGATGCGGTGGCACTACAGCAAGTTACCAACATAAATGAAGTTGGTTGCCTGAGCATTTAAATTCCAGGGCTTTCTCTGTGTTTCCTCTATGCTGTTGTAAGTGTGCAATGGTAATTATCGATCATTTTACTTATAAGTTCATCTAGCTGTGCTGTAGAGGCATACACAGTTTTAATATTGGAAGTTTGAGCAGTATTTCAAGGCTTACTCTCTCTTACTGTGTGCCCTTTAAGTCATGACTGTCTTACCATTAAAATGGGGAAAATAAACTATGTTGAAATAAAATGCATTCATCTTCCTCCAGAGCTTTCAAGATTCCAGTTAAAAGACTGAGTCATTACATGGTTGCTATTATACGCACACAACAGTATTCATATATGTATATGCAGGCATGTGGACACATACACATAACCATCATCATGATCTGTACAAGTGTGACTGAATAAACATTCATTGGGCAAAATACCTATTGCTCCTAGTTATTATCTGTTTGATTGCCAACCCTGAAAAATCGGAAAAGCAGCAGATATTCCAAGGATCATTGACCAGAAATTCCAGGTAGTTTAAACAGAGTTAAAACCAAAGGTAACCCCAAGCTCTTTGTCCCTTTGGTAGTCTAGACTTTGTAGACATGTACACTCCCACTTGGACGTCTATGTGTACATGTAAGCTTTCAAAGCCATGTGAACACATCCACATCCAGGTATCTGGACTTAGATTTGCAAGTGTGCTCTCACCTTTATTTAACAAAGAAATATGCAGTGCACTCACACATGCACTGTTACAGTTGGGATTGAAGACAGACCACAATCTATAATACATACATACCCAGCTGGATCTAGGATTGGTTGATAAGGTCTTTAAATACTGAAGAGAGAGAAGGTGATTATTTGATTTTGAGTATATTTTCTAGTTATGAATGTAGGGGGAAATATTTAAAGCTTCCCAGACTATAGCAAGGGGATAATTAAGACAGTAGAATAATTCTACTGGGCCCAAGAAAGAAATTGAAATGAACTGCCGAGCTGCACTGATTTATACTAAAAGATGAGAGAATGATGCATCACTGAATGTATGATCTAGTAAATGATGTTTGCTTGAGGAATGGTAGGATTAACTTTAAAAAAACCCCACAATATCTAATTTTGGGGGTTGGAGGATGGCATATTTCTATTTCTGATGAGTCACTTCTATTCATAGATGCATACACAAAATATAGTTCCTTGTACTGACTGTGGCTTCTCCAAAAGAACTATATCTGTCCCAAGCAAGATTATGAAATTTAGGCCTTATTCTCCTTTTCTCTCTTTCTAAGAACTTGACTGGGTGCATAAGATCGGTACAGACTTGTTGATTCACAATTCTTATGTGATTCCTGATACATAACGTCTATATACTCAGTGTAGTGGGAAATTTTACCTTATTCAATGGCTGTAAAGAGGGACTTAAAAGTCTGATAAAGCCTCTGGCTGATGGAGACCTTTACCAGAGGGAATATTGGGCAATTGTTCATCCGCTTGGAGTCTTGCCACATGATTTTATGTCATCAGCAAACTTGCTGAGGGTACACTCTGCCCCCTCATCCAGATCATTAATGAAGATGTTAAATAGGATCAGACCCAGTATTGAGCCTGGGGTATACTGCTACCTACTGGCCTCCAACTAGACTTTGTGCCATTGATCATGACCCTATTCCTGTGTTATATCTCCTGTTTCTCTGTTAGCATTTTTTAAATTGTTCTAACATACCTGAATGGCTAATCCCATGCTTGGTGAGGCCTGGGGAGAGGGGAATTGCAGCCTTGGCCTTATTTTGCTGTTTGTACAGCTACAAGGAGTTAAAGGCATCTGTGAAGAGACTAGTCTAGCTCAAGATATCTGGGTTCAGCACACAACTTTGAACTGTCTTCCTTGAAGAAATGCCCTAAACTGTGTTTCCACACTGCTTGGAAGCCCTTTTTTATCAGCTAACCTTTCAAAAAAGGAGCAGTCAGTGTAAATCTTGTCACCACTGACATACATGCTGAAAGGAGAAAATGAGGAGGAGAAGTTATAAGGTGATCCAGCACTACCAGGGCTTTGTGTTCATGCAAGAGACCACTTGCTCTATGTGAATAGAAGATTCAGTGAGCTGTATGCAGTGACTGCTGTATCCCTCAGAGGTGTCCAAAACAACCCATTAACATTGGTGTTCACAGTCTACTTTGATGGGGGTTGGCAAGGATAGCCAGAGGAAAGCATTGAAAATAGTTTAACAAACAAAATCAATCTGCATCAAAAAATGCAATTTCCTAGAATATGAAGGACTATTTTTTTTTTTTTAATACAAGAAGCAACTTAGGTCTGTCACAAGCAGATCTCTGACTGCAGGTAACTCTTGAGTTTTAGGAGGATGGTGGGGAGTTGTCATTTGTGATCATTTTGAGGGGAAAAGTTTCAGGTGAAATTTCAGAATATCAGTGTTACCTGAGCACTTGAAAAACCTGCAAACTTGTATTTCTGCCACTTCTAATGGAGGAAATGTGTCTCGAGAGCAGTACTTGCATTTCCTAATTCATTTCATGACCCTGTCAGTTCATTTGCTGTCTATGAGACAGGAATCAGTGTTCTGTCAGAACTATGTTTCTGTTCAGTGCTCAGAAACTAGCTGGGACATCATTTTTCCAGTAGGAAATCTGAACCCAGATAGCTAAACCTTTGTCGTCTGAAGTGTGGACTAATTTGTTACTTTTCCTGTGCTCCTGAAACTACCTGGGAACTTCTATCCTGGAATGAAACTCCATGGAAATCAAAATAACATTTTCCATGACAAGCAGATTACATCAGTGTTTGGTGAACTGCACTGACCACTAAATGGATTTTCAGTTGAAGTGTCAGGCAGTGGTTTGGACTTAAAATGATTTGGCTTCATATCTTGCAATGCATTCCTCCCAGCTTTGGAGGGAGGGAATGTTGCATGGTGGTTGGTAGGCTTGCATACAACATTGTGTGCACAGTGTTAGAGGTCATGCTTATTTGAAAAATTGCTACACATTTGGTATTACAAAAGATCCCTAGATACCACAGCAAAGAAGTAGATAGACAGATTCTAATATGAATCAAGATTAGAGCTTATTGTATGGTACTGCAGGTCCTTGGTCGAGTCAACTTTTCTGTAAATCAAATAATGCCTCAGTATGGAGCTATGTGCTGGGGGCATTTTTCTTAAATCAGTACATCAGTAGTTTAACATACCATAAAACTAAGCAGTGTAACGATGATGATCATTTTCTACTATATTAGTTGCCAGAAGCCTGTGCATTTTATAAGAAAATTGCCAGAAATATGATTTTGTTACATTTAGCTCTTCTGATGACTTATAAGTTTGTGGAAAAAAGTGCTGTGAGTGAGAAGGGAATTCATACAAGTTGGAGTGACATTTGCCTTGGAGTAAAATTTGGTTTCACCTTAAAGAAAAACAGTAACAAAAAAGTACTGGAGGAAAAACTGCATCAAAGGAGCCAGAGCTGGTCATCTTCATTTAGTTCAGCCTCTGGTTTGATTTCGTTGCCAAGATTCTAATATCTCCAGACTTTGTCTACCAGGACTTTGTCAAACAGCTGCTAAAAGAATGAAGATGATTTTGATCCTACTTTTGATCTGAGTATCAGGCAGGTTTACTGCTATAGTGTAGAAGGAACCTGGGCTCTGGAAGCAGCACCATTGTCTGCTGATAGGCCCAGTACAAAACTGCCCTCCAAAGATCTGCTGCAGCCACCCGCTTGGGCTTCTCTCTTCTTATTTTTACAGTGGCTTCTGTCACTATCTGTGACACTGACTGGCTTGCTGCTCTTAATGTGAGCTCCTTCTCTGTAATTCTTGCTATATAGAAGACGGTCCTGTCTCTCTTCACATCACTGTGTCTTTATCATGTTTTGCGTCTCTGCTAGGAGTGTGCCTCATCATGCTTGTCCCTCTCATTTTCTTTAAAGCCTAATAAGAGACTCATGAATGAAAGCTGTGTTAATTTTTCACTTTGTAGCTCAGTTTAACATAACCTATATGTTATATTGACTGCTGTCTCTCAATTTTTAATCCCAAATCATTTTAGACAACAGTTAGTTTGAAGGACGCTACACAGAATGAGTTTTATTGTATGTCTTACTGCTGTCTTACTACACACACCAAGAGCAACTTCTTCAAGTTCACTTTATGGGCTTCATAGTCTTTTTTTTTATCACCCCAAACAAGATGACACAAACTTTGAAGCAGATAAGGAAAAAGGAACTGGACTCAGAATGGTTTTGGTGGTGGTGGAGAGAATGCTCTATGCAGCCTCTTTGTCAGTGATTCAGTTAATGTCCCCTTACCATTTGTCTAGGGAGAGATCCTAATACAAACTGACCAGCTCTGTACAAGAAAGTCATCATGTCCCAGAGTCTATCTGTGAACCTCATGGTCCCTTCCAGCTTTGTGAATAGGGCCAGGTGGTTGTGCATCTTTCCCATGATGCTCTGCAGCCTCCTTAGAGAAAAGTGGTGGTGGTTGCTCACCCTGGTGTCTTGCCAGAGCAGACATCCGACATGTAAACTTTGCGCACAGGTACAAACCAGGCATAACTAACCTGCAGCTCCCATGACATACTGCAACATCGTTTCCCAGTTAAAATATTCTGGGTTTGGTCATGTGCTTTTTTCAAGAATTTCCATGAAAGGTCCTCCCCCCCTGAACTATTCTGAAACAAAAGCAAACCCATTTTGTAAGAATTTCCTTAGTGAGTTCTACAAAGACTAATTGAGAAGAATTCAGAAAATCTTTTTTATTAGTTCTACATTTAGGCCCAGGGTAAACTACCAGCCATTGCCCATCTGGCTGCATTGCGGCAGGGGAAAGGAGTGAGAACACTGCCTGGGGAAACAGCTTTGAGCCTGCCTGGCATCCACGCGGGGTTCAGGCTTCAGCCCTTCTGCTGTTTTCTCCTGGGAACATTAATCATATCCTGCATGCTTGTTCTCCCGCCTTGGATTTTATGTTCTTCAGGTGTTGGTACCACTATCCTAAACCCAGCCCTCCTAATCATTTAGACCTCCTTCCCTGTAACTACAGCAATTGCATAGTGCTTGTGTTTACTGGGGGTTGTACAAACATATACTAATTAATTATAACTAATTGTACATCTGTAGGTTTTTAATCCTTTTTGTCACACCTCAAATTCTCCAGCTTCCTAATTTTTTGCTTGTTTTTAAAACCTATTTACTAATTGGAGGAGGGGGAAGAGAAGGTAATCTGGCATAATATGCCATTTTTGTGTAATATGAAGCTTTTTTCAGTTACAACTTAAAATTTTCAACATTTAAAACAGGACTGGGCTGAATAATTAGGTTGGCTTCTCCATGCTGTCAGCATCTTAAATCAACTTACACCTCAACTCTGTGTCTGCAAAGGTCTGGCTAAAGCCTCCATTTCCTGCAGGATTGCAGGGTCCATTTGACAAGCCATAGGGCCATTGCTCTGTTGGACCCTGCTGCTTGCAGATACCCCTGAAAAACCTCTCATGCAACACTCTCAAATCCGACATTAGCAGAGTCCAGATTTGAACATTTGCATTTTGCAGGTTTGGGCCTGAGAAACTAAAGGAAAGATATTGGCACTGCCTTATACTGGCGTGTAATGAAAATTACTTTAATTAACTGAAAGTTAATTCAGATAAAGTGTGAGACAGTAATGAAAGAGGAGAAATATGTTTTAATTAGAATGTCAGCAAGATAATGCAAACCAAATCCTAAACTTCCCACCATTAAGGTTTGCCCACTGAGCCCTCCTGCCATTGTTCCTCTCTCTTTCCGATTGCTTTTTAATACAGCTTCTGTGTGGCCTTTGTAAATAATCTTCTCAATACAGGTTTGTTTTAAATGTGCAATCAATTTATTAAGGTATTTTCCAGGAGAAATTAGCAGGTACAATAAAGCATAATTATTCTGGTACTCATTTTTAAAACCAGAGGTTGACCAGGTGCCACCATTGCTTCTGCCAACCTAAGCAATCAGTTCAATGGCATTCAAATCACAGACATATTCAGATTAATCCAGGCTGGGCAGGAAATGGCATTTTCAGGAAGACAGAAAAATTATAAATTATCTGCATTTTCCCCTCAGAAATTGTCTTTGAAACAAATAGAGAAATTGGATTTTTGATTAAGTAATTTTTTTTGGTATTGTTTTTTTATGTGTGCATGTGTATGTGTGTGTTTTTTGATCCCTGAAGAGAATACTAATTCTCTATAAAAATCAAAAGGTAAAGTCTGAGAGGGAAGACAGAAATTATTATAAACCTTTCTTTAGATTTAAGATCCCTGTGTAATAAATGACGTAGTAAATGATAGACAGCTTCCTCGCCAAAAGGAAGACCACAACAGTAAGGAGAATGAGCTCAGCTGGGTGACATGAGGCAACTGAAGACTCTTCAACCACAGTTCCTCTGTAGAACAGAAACACCAACCTGAGATGGAAGTATTTTGGTTTTGAGTTGTGGTTTAACCCCAGTTGGCAACTAAGTGCCACACAGCCACTTGCTCACCCTCCCCGCCCCCAGTGGGATAGGGGAGAGAATCAGAAAAAAGAAAGTAAAACCTATGGGTTGAGATAAAGGCAGGTTAATAGGACAGCAGAGGAAGAGAAAATAATAATTATAATAATAATGCTAAAAGAATACACAAAACAAGTGATGCACAATGCAATTGCTCACCACCCGCTGACCAATGCCCAGCCCATCCCCGAGCAGCGATTGCTGCCCCTCGGCCAACTCCCCCAGTTTCTATACCGAGTAGGACATCACATGGTATGGAATAGTCCTGTGGCCAGTTGGGGTCAGCTGTCCTGGCTGTGCCCCCTCCCAGCTTCTTGTGCCCCTGGCAGAGCATGGGAAGCTGAAAAGTCCTTGACTAGACTAAACACTACTGAGCAACAACTAAAACATCCGTGTGTTATCAGCATTGTTCTCATACTAAGTCCAAAACACAGCACTATACCAGTTACTAGTAAGAATATTAACTCTATCTGTCTGAAACAAGGACAGAGTTTTATAGTAGAATTTTCCAATTTTCTACACAAAATAAAAGAAGCATTTTCAGCCATATTCAGTAATATTTTAGTTCACGTTGTTTAAGAGTAGCCATGTGGAGGATATTACTAATATCCAATAACTCTTCATTTGTAACTGAGAAATGAGCTTGATATATATGGTCTATTTCTTGGTTAACAGATGTGTTCTTGTGAATTATCAAGTATGACTGGACATAAAGGTTATCTCAGAGAAATAATATGGCAATATGAGGATCCAGCTATTCTTCCAGGATGGGAAGAAGTCCATTCATGACAGGACAGAAGCAAAGAAAAGAAATTATATTGAGGATTTGGAAGATGAAGGCTTCTTTTTGAGGCAGAGAAGAACAGGGAATTTTCAATGAAGGAATTGATGCCAAAGCTGAGAGCTTTGCTGTAGCTGCTTTATGAAGAAGAAGAAAATGACATCTGTTGTCAGAGCAATCACTGCAACATCTCTTGTCACCAGAAAAATTACTTTTAATATATGACCTAAGTACATTTAGAAAACAAAAATTTTTTTATTTTTTTTTCCCCCCCTTCTGTGTGGTTAAATCCAAAAACTGAGGCTATGAAATGAAAAAAAAAAAAAAATCATCTTGGCATTTTGTCTCATTTCTTTTTCAGTGAACTCGATATTTTGGTTTCCAGCTCAAAATTAATTTCTTCAGCCCACTAGAAAGGTAACACTGCCATGTGCATGAAAAGTATACCACCTCACTATTGCAGTGAAAAACTGAGAGGAATCAGAATTCAGCTGGTCATTATTGCCATTGCATTGCTCAGAAGACAAAAAGATAACACATCTGGCTTTCTCTGCCTTGTTGGCAATATAATGTTTCCAGCAATCTAATCAGAAATGACTCAGAAGACGTACTGAGAGCATGTAATAGGAAGTACCATGGCTCATTGCTGCAATGTTGCTTCTCACATCCAACCACATTTTAAAATGATGTAGAAATTAATAGCCTCAAAAATCATGTCTGACTGTAACTGAAATTAAAGTCAGCAAAGTCAGCTGAAAAAGGTTATTCCTACCATTGCATATTTATTCCCTCAAAGGTCTTATTTAAAGAAGTAGAAGGAATCTTGTCCACTAACTTCTGTTGCTGTGAATTGCCTAGCCAACTCAAAACACACCAGTTTGCTGGTGAATACTGTCCAAAGAATACCTGTGCTTCCATAGAAATAATTTTTAATTCAAGTATGTGAAAATCTGTTGTTGGTTTGTATAACTTATTTTGATCTCATCTGAAAAGTTATACGCAAACTGAGTTCAACCAGTAGCTGGCTACTGAAAGCTGAAGCTGTGCCTTATCTCTGGCATAAATGAGATAGTGGATTGCTAAACAGCTGCTAGCAGGGCCCTATATAGGGAAGGCTTCTGGTCCTAAGGAGAGGTAGCTTCTGGTTATTTCATGTGGCTGACTTGAGTAGATATTTAGGATTTGTTACCTAGGAGGCTAAAGTCCCACAAATATTTGTACAATGTGCATGCACAGAGCATTGTACAAATGCATATTGAAAAACAAAATGGGATGAATTAATAAATGTACTGTTACAAGTACTACCTCCCTGGGGAGATTTAAAGCAGAGGCTTAGAGGAGAAGCTGTTTAAATTTGAGCTTCTTGAGCTATCTAGTTCTGTTAATGGAAACCGTTAGCAGCAAATGCTGGTGTCAGGGGGAGTAACTGCATATCATCATATTGCACCCTTGGTGTTACCACAGACAGATCACTGCATCACATTTGTACATGGAAGGCCAAGTTCTTGCTAAGCTTTAATGTCATTAAGGTCCAAAATGTGAAATCCTGACCTTTAAAAAGGGTGACTGGGCTTTAGGAAAAAATAGGTGAAATGAAAGCTACATCCAAGTTATGGGTTTTACTGGCAAAAAAAAA